>JANHZU010000002.1:284559-309330 GCA_032468055.1 Acrochordus granulatus
ATGAAAGAAAAAAAAAACACCTTAGGTAAAACACCCTAAGGCAGCCTGAGAACTGATTATACTTTGTAATATAGAAGGAACTCCAAAGAGGTGGGAAAGGGAGTTTAGGGCAAATGTGGATATCTCTATGCTTTTAAGTTTTCCTTGATCCAAGGTGGGAAATTTCTTCCCAACTTGAATCAGACTTTTTTGTTTTGCCAAGGATATAAACAGCATCTATTGGTCTCTTTTATCTAGTATCACTGCCATTTATCAAACCCAGGATTTCATTTACAGGATTGTGCAGCATAGCTGCCTGTGTACTCTTGAATTTGTCCTAAGTTGGGTTTCTTGGTGAAAAACTGTTAACTCTTCTAGCTGATGGCTTGTTTTTCTACACAGTTCAACAGGATGTGGAATGAGGGGCTGTATTGCAATCCAGGTATTTATTTTCACATTACCTGTTATGGCTGCTGTTCTGACATGAAACCTGCCCTGGTATAAACCAGCAGCCCTTCTTGAAAATACTGTACTCAAAAATATAAATGGTTGCTTTACACTAGCCACTGTACCAGAGGCTTGTAGAGTGCAATCTATCCTGTATTAGTTTAAGTGTGTTAGCTGCTGCAGTCATGCAGCTTGGTATTGTCTTGTGATGTCTTTGGCCAAGCTACATTCTCTCACAATTGGAGAATTTGTCTCCACTGATTTTGTGTAAATGTAGATAATGTTATTAATGCTTTTGTCTTTCCATCAGTGGCATCTCAGCTACAAGGCCCATTCATCTTTCAGCGTGGTGGGTAGGGAGACTATTCTACAGTTGTATTTCTGCCCTCCTCCCAAGTATTTTGCTTTATTGCAACTGGGTTAGGTATGTCTATGTACAGATGAACTACGATGTCTCTTAAAGTCAGCTGATCCATAACAAGGAATCCTTTGTAAAGCAATTCAGATAGGCAATAGGAAGAACATGCCACTTGGAGTTTGTGAATGGTAATGTGAGTGTGTGCATGTGTATGCACACATGCCCATGGTGGAATGATCACTCCAATATATTCATTCAAGAATAAAGGACAGAAGTTCATCTTCTAGGCTAGGGATGAGTGACCCAGTAATATTTTGGGCACAGATTTCCTATTCATGTTGATAAACTGACACCACTGATTGAGCTACCTCTCCATTCCAGAGGAGGCACATAAAAAGCTAGGACAGCTTTTCTTGCCCATTAGCATGGAACCAGTTAGTGCCAAGACAACAAATGCAAGAATGACAAAGGGCATTTTAAGACATAGCTAAAGGTTACTGGTGGAACTGTGAGAAGTCCCATTTCTGGCTTGCATTGTTCCTTTCTTAAAATGTGTCCATCATAACACAATTGCATCAAGCTTTTGTAACTTCTTGAGCAAGCCACTAACTTGCCAAATCCCAATCTCCATGCAGTTTATATTCGTCAAGCTGAGAGCCAATCCAGTGATGGAACAAGTGAGCAATTCTGGGATTTGAACACATTTCTGTTTGACTCGAACAGTGATGGGGTGCATCCTGGGACTTGCCAACTTGGCTACATTTCCCTTTTGAGGGCTTTCTTGGGGAAGAGGCCTAGGTGAAAGAGCAGTGAATCATTATGCAGAGACTGCAGTGGCAGACCTGATAAAGCACCCTTACGAGGCCAGTCATCATCAGCCTTTTTTTCCTTTCTCCAGTGTCTGCTTCAGATGCACCAACTTAAGGGCTGTTGCATTTTTCTGTAAAGTCTGTTTCCGTAGTTGTCAGTTCCTTGTGGCTGTTAACTTTACTCTGAAAGATTGATCAAGAGGGTAGAGGGAACACTGCAGTGAGTTTCGCTACCTCTTGTAAAAGAAGTGTTTTCGCCTTTCTTCATTGTGTGGTTGAAAATGTACAGTACTTGGAAACTTGCCTGCATTAGTTATTTTTTGCCCTTTATGTTCATCAATTCCTAACTTCTTTCTAATGTGGAAGCTTTTACTAAAGATTGTATTTTAATAAATATTGCTTAATGTCTGTATGTACTGATTATCGGAATATGCCTATGTGGATAAAGTTTCACTTGATCATCTAGAATTTGTGTCTTATTACCTCTGTCGGGATTTTAATTGGGGTTGTATTTCTCATAGTGTAGAATTGCTAGATACCTTTCCCATATTACATTTTTCAAGAAAAATTGGCGGTGCTCTTGTATTTTGAATTCCATACCTTGATTAAAACGTGTTGTATTAACGTCCCAACTATTTCTATCATGACCAACAAATTATGCCTTCATGTAATATGGTTTCCCAACACCCTAACAAACAACCCTATTTTAGCTGTATAATTTGTGTGAGTCCATCTTATGATTGTTTTGAAAAATGGAGAATATATGAGGCTTATACTACCTTGTCCCAGTCCGTCTACTGAATATTTCCTAGCTGGTGTGGTCAAATGTGATAAATATATAAAAGATCCAAGACCTGAGTAACCTGAAGTTGAATGACACTCAAGCAGATCAGGCCAAACTATCTGTTCAGTCTGCAGTTAAATGAAGATGAATGTCTCAGAAAGCAGAGGAAGAGAAATGACACTATCAAAATCCAAATAATCTGATCAACCTTGCTTTCTTAACTGCAGAAACAATGATGCTTCTGTGACCATGGTGTCATGGAAAATGAGTGCAAGTTGCAGTGCTCCAGCAGTGGTGCCTTCCTCTGTTCTTCCCTCCAGAGGTTTGAAGACAAGGGGGTTCCATGTTTTACCAATTAAGTGTTGCATTCCTATTCTTTGTTCTGGATTTTTTCTCTGAAAACAAGCCTCACCAAAGCAACAGTCAGCAGTAGGCCAAAGTGTATTTAGATCCTCCTCCACAAACAAAATTTCCTGAAGGGGACTGAGATGTTGCACAAAGCCTCATCTGAAATTACCCCAAAATTCAAGTGTTCCTGGAATGATCTGATGAATAAACTGTTTGCAAAGGGATTCCCCCTACGATCTGGTAATCATCTAACCTTAGAATGATACATCCTCTTTATTATGTTTTCTTCTAATTTCTGTTGGGACCAAACCAGAGGTTGCAAACATAGCAGTTGTAAAAAAAATCCAGTCAGGAGCTGAGTGCTTTAGTATGCTCTAAAATGTGAATGCATATTTTCAGTGT
The DNA here is from genome assembly GCA_032468055.1 of Acrochordus granulatus. NCBI lineage: Eukaryota > Metazoa > Chordata > Lepidosauria > Squamata > Acrochordidae > Acrochordus > Acrochordus granulatus. The sequence continues at coordinate 287,687 of JANHZU010000002.1, forward strand.
GTATTGCAAACCAAGAATATTTTCTTTAATTCTCTAAATTAAAAAAGCAGGATATGGAAAAAAAAAGCTTGTACAAGGTTGCCTTGATATAAAAGCTCAGAAACACACTCAAGACTTTTCCCAATGCTTTAAGTCCCTTTTTGTGTTTGGGTGGTGTGTGTGTGTTTCTTTTTAAATTTTATTTGCAGTTTTCCTAGACAAAAACAAAGTCGTTTTTTTACACTTACAAGGCTCATAAAGAAAAGACAATGAAATGTTAAGAAAAAGGGAAAAGTTAAGTCAGAAAGAGGAAAAAAGATCCACCAGCATTCATGTAACAGACTTAACAGCTCAGCTTTGCTTTTAGTTCTCAATAGATATATATATACACGCAGATATATATATATATATATATATATTTATATAGATTTTTTTTCTCTTTTTAAGGTCATGCAAAAGAAAATACAACCCCCTCCCCAGTCTAAAAATACCCCCAGCAATGTATTGAGTTCCATAGTAAACAAGGTGAACAAAGGGGAGGCGGCCCTGGTACATTAATGTTTAATAATGAAACACCTGTTTCAACATGCGGCTTGTAAGTTTTTTTTCATATACATGGATGTAGAGACACTTCTCAAGTTAGTCTTCCACAGAAACCATACAAGCATATTATGCCCCCCACTGTGAAATCTCCCTTTGCATGTATAATCGAATACCCACCTCCCCTATTTCCAACTCCTCCCCTCAAAAAAGAAATGCAAAAAAATAACATTAACACAAGGGTGCAAAGGCAAATCAGCTGGAAACGATTGGCTCTAAACATTGTCTCCTCCCTGGTATATACTGGACAATCCTGTCTTGGAAGCACTTCCTCCCCATATGTGTGCATGCAGGGGGTTGACGGGACCACAGCCCCACTTTAGCTGCGAGTGTTGGCGCGGGTGTCTTGTGTATGGTGTTTGGAGGGAAAAAAAGATACTTGACCTAAATCCCAGCAAGCAGTCTGCATCCTGTTCTTCAGCATGCTCTTCCCTGCACAGATGACACAACTGTGTTGGGGAGGGAACAGTACAAGGGAAGGCCCGCTCATAAGCCTCATCTAGAAAGAAGAGCAAGGTTTAGGTCTTCTTGCACTCTTGTGCTATCCTGAACACAACTCCAGCCATCATGGTGGTGCAGTGCAAAGCCCAGTCTTGGGATTGGGCAGTTAAGAGATTTCATCTCTTGATATAAAGTGCTTTCAACGCTATGATCAGTGCTGGTGGGACATCCCCCCAATGCCTGCTCACACCTCCCTCCCCCCTCCCTCCCCTCTTCCATCATTCTCTCTTGGTCCAATTATCTTTTACATTCATGAACCATGCAAAATAATGGACTGGGATGATGGTGATGGCCTACAAGGAGAACCTGGACAAAAGCTGTACCTGAACGCTATTCAACCTCTCCATGTTAGAAGGCATCCATCTGCGATGTTTGCCCAATCGTGCAAGTCTATTTCCTTCCTCTTCTTGAGTTTTTCACTCTTACTAGTGTGAATGAGATGACCTCACACTTGCTTCAATAATTCAAGACCATATTAGAGAGACTGAACAATTCTTCCTTCCCACTATCAACTGCAAAGAGCAACCAAGCCCTTGGTTATTGTAACCAGCAGAAAACCTGTGGATCTAAGCAGCTGTCAGTGCTACAGGAGCAGTTCTAGATGGAAGAAACAACTAAAGTGCAAAGACATGTGAGATCTGCCTGAACAAAGTCTAATCACTGAACTATAGTCTAGCCATAAGGCACAAAATATGCTTGCCCAAATGCTTTCCCGCTATTTTCAAGTGAAAGTAAAATCTGCCATGTCTGTTGTGCAGTATCTCTATGGAATTAAGATGCTTTCTGTCAATCCAAAGAGGAACCCGATCTTTTATTTCAAGAGTTCATCATCAGTTCTAGTTACTAAAACTTTACTTCCACAATATGGATTGCTCTGAGATGTTCAGGGATGTGAATTTGCATAGGAATGTCTAAAACAGGTATGCAATTCAATACACTGTGTTTTCATGCACATCCTTATCATTGGTCCTGTCCACAACACTGTAAAATGATTGCCAGGCCCTATAACTGTTCCTGTTGTGTCTCTCGGATGTGGATTACCCTGCTTATAGGCAGCCAATATACAATTTACACTGAAATTTGTATGATCATTTTTTGCATACCAGCCATAGTAGGATGACAAGACAAGCAAGCCATCACAGTAGAAGTCATACTAGAAAGCAATATCATTGTAGGAGAAAGAACTGGGGCACCATAGTAACAAAATTAGATGGGACACCACAGAAATGACACCAGAAGCAACTCCCTTAGAACATGCACAGGGAATAGCAACAATCATGCCACTTTTTAAGGAGACGATATCACACCATCCCAGCTCAGCTAATAACTTGTCTCAAATGCCAGCTTTGGTTTCTGACAGCAACAATCACTCTCCAGAAAAAACACCTTTTTGCTCAAAAATACTGCCAATTTGCATTCTTAAGCCCAATAGCTTCTAATTTCTTATCAAGCCCATAATTCCTTCTGGGAGGTAGTTTGGCAGCTCTACTAATTTCCAAATATCAACTGAAGTCACAATGACAGTGGCACATTAAATCATCCATGTGCTCATACTCATAATGTATTTGCAATCTGTGTTGACTGCTCTCTTTGCCAAGTACATGCAATCAGTCTAGCTCCAAGATACCAAATCCCTGAAGCATAGGATCATGCAAAGATGTGTTTCTTGTACTGGGAGCTAATTGGAATATAGAAAACGACTCTCTTGAGATTCAGACAGGTTTCTCCCACAAAGCAATTTAAGGAATGAAACCCAGCAGTTTCATGAATGACTGCCAAAAAAAATCTGACTTCAGTTAGAGTAGTATACTTTTAGTAGGATAAAAGCAAGGCAAGGAAGGTAGGCACAACATCATCTGAAATATTTGGGAATGAAGAATGGTTTGGAATAGCTTCCTTGGAATTACAATATTCCCATCGTTCACTGCAGGTACAACTCGTTCAGCAAAAGTTTTAGACTTCTTGCCTGCTGCCATCGGAGACAAATGGAGGATCAGGCAAGTACACTCCACCAGTACATTTGTAATGAGTCACGTATAAGTGACTCATTTTTGCACAAGATCCATAGTCACTTAGCCTTCTCATGTGATTTTCACTCATTTTTAGCAGTTGGTGGCTTGTATAAAATGACGCTGGTTGCAGACTGAAGTATGGGTTGTCACTTTTCACAAGCTAGTGTGAAAACTTTTCACAAGCTAGTGTGAAAACAATACCTAATTAGGGATTAGGGGAAAAGCTACAGTACCGGTTGTAATTTTCTGACTAAATGAGACTTGTCTTTTTTTCCCACCCTAGGAGCTATTGCCCATATTTTATCTTTAAATATGTTCTCCTGACATTATAAACTTTAGTTATCATACATTGAAATGAATGAAAATTATCAGTACAGAAGCAGGACCTGTGAAGAAGCTGGCTGCCTGCTCATTCGACCTTATTTATCAAAAGTTTATAGCTTGGACAAGAGCTAAGTATTTTTAAATTGTGCAAAATTAAACATTGGCAAGACTGGCATTTCCTTACATGAGAAACCAGCCTTCCTCACCTGTTATCTTCTAGTTGCCTTAGATTGCAAGTCATTGACTTCTCAGGCAAAAGACTATTGGATATATTTGCTGTGAAATTTGGGATTTCAAAGAAGGTGTGTTTGACTTGATGGAAATTACCCAAGGTGTTATTTTGCTGCCCTCTGGTGAGCATATCACAATTTTTAGAAGGGTGCTCCCATGAGATCCAACACATTTGTAGTTTATAAAATGCACACTAAAATGCAAGGATAAGGTCCTCATAATTCTTATAATCCCCAAGGTTTGTTGTTTTTAATTTTGCTCATGCACAGTAGTTGAACTTAGATTGGATAGTGCTAAGCTTACATAATTGGTTTTCTACCTATGGTGGCACATGGGGTGTATAAACCACCAGCAGTATTGTAATATTTTAATTACTGTTTAAATTACAGAATATTATTTTGAAATCATTTTTGTAATATACAGCTATTTTACAAAAGGTTTAAATTTAATCATTATGATCCATTATGTCAACAATAGAAAGGGTTTATAATTTGTTTTGATTAAAACAAAGTATAGTGTGGGTTTCAACTAATACAGCTAAAGTGGATAAAACTCTAATTTCTGCAGAGTATAACTGAATCTATTGATCATCTGACTATTACTTGATATCGGCTCTTTATTCGGTTCAGCTTCTCTTAGGAATATTCATGGGTCTCTGTGATCTCTGCCAGTATGGCAGGTAGCACTACAGTCACAACCTCTGATGCATCTATATCAATGATTATATGAGTGACATTTTTTATTTTACAACCTAGCATAGTTCTGTGGTTTAAGTTAAATGTTAATTATGAAAAATGTTATGTTTATTCTTGCCTGACCCTAATCTCAATGAAATTACCGTATTTACTGAAGAGGCACATAAATACATTAAACAGTTTAGTGGGTTGCTGACTTGCAAGTATCAGAATCAAAAGGTTAAGGGGAAGGACACCAAAACTTTCAGGCAGAAATGATTCTGTAAGCAGATGCCTACAAGCTCATCCATGATCAGTAGAAAGGTCTACTTCTTTTCCAGTTCATCATAAAGCTGTTAGAATGAAATGAAAAAAAGACTCCACTTTTATGTCCTGGGAGATAAATGGGTTCTTAGTTGCTAAAATCCTTGTAACTTCACCTCTTTCTCTTCAATTAATCTAGTTAAGAAAACTCTGTTATGACTTGTGCCTGGAAAAACAATTACTTTCAGTCTGAGTCAACTGCTCAAGAGCCAACCCCTCATTTATATCTAAGGGAAAGTATATTTAAAATCATGCACAAAACTGTACGTGAAAATCATGAATTGATATGGGGAAAGTTGATGTTAACAAATTTAAGATTAGGAAAAGAGAAATGCATTTGAACTTGATTACATTCCCCCATTTCTATCACTATGGGCCTATTCGTGTGAGTCCTGAAAAGAACGCTAGGATTGGAGTTTTGCATTATTTATACCAGACCATTTGCTTCAAATCATAAAATAGCGGATACTTGGAGATGCATATTGACTGAGAGACGGCAAAAACTGTTTTTATCTACTTAAAAAAGTCTCTTTCAGGATTTGCAGCCCCTAAACTGTAAATGTTTTTTATGCGAAATAGCACTTTCACCTTTCTTTCCAAAAGCAACATTGCCTTCCCAATTATTTTTGGTTCAAATTACCTATGACAACCTAAGCTTTCAACGGTCTTGTTTCTGCAACCAGCACTCCTAGGAAATCAACATGCTTGTTTTGGTGAGAGAAGATCCACTGAAGGTGGAAACTGTAATTTTCCCTTATAGAAAAAGGAAAGGCCTTGATGCCTAAAACACTGCTTTTGCTCTCATCCGAACTGCAAAAGGGAGGCCATGCAATCTAGTGGCTAACACTCTTTCCGCTCCTGACAAACTTCACATGGCGCATATTTGCCAGACCTGTTCAATAGAGTAAACTAATGTGTGGGATGCAAGTTTTGTAAGATCCTGTTATAAAAAAAAGCAAGAAACAATTGTATTTCCTGCATGCACATTTTCTGAGTATTGTTTGAATACATGAAAACTAACTAAACTCCCCAGAGTCAGGGAAATCCACCTGTATTACACATATGGGAACCTCTACCGCAAAGAGATATGCAAAGCCCATAGATGGGCTCAGGTGAGAAAAGAGAATCACACAAAAGAACCTTTCTTAACTTCTACAGCACACAAAAAAATTCTTTTCAGCCTCTTTTTGGGCAAATATTTCAGATACATCTAACTATGCAAAGGTTGAAGCGGATTTTGCAACATGGGATTTGCCTTCCTCCCATGAAGTCCTATTATCCTTGGAGCCATGCACACCAAGAATTTACCATTTAACTAACCAACCAACAATTGCAAACAAGCTATGAAACAGGAGTGCCAACAAGAAGTCCATGTGACTGGTCAAACCTTCAAGCTTTAAATGAGTAAGAAAAGTAGGATTTCAAAAGACCCAGAACCATTGCCAGGTCTACATATGAGGTTCTTGACATTAACTAACTTGATTTTCCATTTTAACTGAAGCTGTGCAACCCAATCTTTCACAGACTATCCTCAAGTAAAGCCCACTGAATTAACTTGCTTCCCAGGAAATATGCAAAAGGTAGCCACTTTTTTCTGTGTTCCCATCTCTGGAGAGATTACTAGAAAATCCTTTCACAGCAACCAGCTAATTAAACTTTGCCTTGAAATCTCTCCTGGCAGGAATCAATACTGTGAATTTCACACTTGTCAAAATATAGGTTCACACCATGCTCATTGTAACAAAGTATTTCGGCTCCCCCCAAAATAAGGAACTACTCAACTGTCTTTGTGGCCACAAGGACCTACTTAACCACCATATGCTAGGAAACCAGGAGGAGTTTAGACTGTGGAGTACCGAACAAGCAATGGGGGGAGGAAGTAAATGTTCACCATTTATGAACATTAAAAAATGGGTGGAGGGAGAATTGATTAGAAGACAGAGCTTTCTTATTAATACCTTCTGGCATATGCCACACTGGGTACCTCTGTTATGGCCAACGTGAGCCTCCTGGCATGAAGATGTGGTGAGCAGAAAGACAATGCTTGGCATCTTCCATGGGACTTGGTGCAGCTGACGCTGGCATTTGCAACTACTCCACAGCATCAGATACAAATTTACACTGGCCTTGGCCAAGGAAAGACCCCACACCACCACCTTTTATCTCTTTCTGTTACAGCTTGGTCCGTGGGGAGAACTGCCCCCTTTGGTTTTGTTTGGGGCCACCTGTTGAGTCAGTTCCTGAATCTAAAGCTTCCTGAAGTGCTCTCACCCACTCCCAAGAGCAATTTTCTCAACGTTTGCTGTCGATCAGCTCTCTTTTCAGGTAAATTCATGAGACACAGAAGGAGGGGGGGGAGGGAATGAATGGGATCTGCAACTTTAGCTGACCAGCTTCCTTTCTTCTAAGCCTGTAAGAACTTCAAGCACATTCGCCTGAAGTATTGACTTACGACTCCTTTCATCTTCTAAATACTCTCTATGGAAGGTGAAGAGGAATGAGAAAAAGTGGGGCTGAGCTTTCACAGAGTGTATGGAAGCATCTCTTCTTCTTTCGGCTTGATAGAGTTAGTTTCTCAGCATTAGAAAAAGCTGAGATTTAGTATAGTGTTGACTCTTTTCTCACTAGATACTTTAAGCAACATTACAACTTCCCAGCCATTCCCACTAAGCAAGGGCAATAATCCCCACCACAATAATACACCACAGTAGGGGCACAAGTACAACTCCAGTATTAGTAGCCCTTGTTGAGAGATCAGGATCAAGATGCTAGTAAAACGTAAGTGCTACTGAGAATGCAGATGCCCAAACATCTGCAATGAGGCCTCTATGTAACTCCAAGGCGATGCCATGCGTCATCTACAGATCTGTCGGGATGGGTGCAGTCAAAAGCCTACCAGGACATTATTGGCAGTGGTGTTAGCCTGGGAAGAGCCCAGGAAGCAAAACTCCTCCACCACCAATAGGATCCCCCTCTATTCAAAGGAAACAAACAAGTTAAATGAAGACGTTGAATAATTAGCATCATCATAATCCACAACTACAGCTAAAAAGGAGAAAAGGAAATGAGTCGGTCTGGGAGTGTCTTCGAAACAAAATGGTAGCACTGATCACAGACTTCCAAGCGCGAACACAATCACCGGAGAAAAGGCCCATACTTTTGGCAAATAATGCAAATACTATAAAAAGGGGCTCTGTATGCGGCTTTGTGTATGTGTGTGTGTGCATGCACGCACACACACACATATATATTTACAATAAATCCTTGATTTAACAGACTAATGGGGGAAGGGATGTCCATCACATCTAAAAAACTGTAAAATGCAATATTTTTAATACATGTGTAAAATGGTAAATGTGTATTTTACACGTGTGTCCAACGTTCAAGGAGCAGACGCAAAAAAGTGCAAGGACAGAATTTTGCCCACTGCATCTGAAGCCCGCTGAACCAAGGTCTGGCAAATTAAGTATGTGTGTGTTCACCAAACAAACTAACACTGTTTAACAATGGGATGGATATGGGGAGGAAGTGGGGCCTTTGCTTTCTGTTTTTGAAGTTGAGACATTTTTCACTGCAACATCTGGTCGCCTGAGCAGCTGCACACCGAAAGGAAAAAAGGAAAAACGGAGGTGGCAGGGATGGTGAGTGCATCATGGGTCAGGCTGCAGGTCAGACAGCTGAATGCGTTTGGCTGGGTTTGCTATTTTTTTTAAACAATCAAGCCTGCTTGGATTTTTTTCTTGCGCGTCTCTCTGTCTCTCTCTCTCTCTCTCTGTTTGCAAACACAGGCACTGGAAATGAAAGAGGGGAAGGAGGGGGAACGGGGGACACGAGCATGCGGGCGCGTGCTTGACACTGCTGCTCCCGGCTAGTGGCTCAGCTGAAATCACCGTCTCTTTTGGGATGAAATCAGAACAGCCAGCATGAGTTCTGAAAGACAAACAGAAATGGAGGTTTCGTGACAAACCGCTCGGGACCCCCAGGAGGCGAGCAAGGGCATCGCCTCTGCTGTCCTCGGCGTCGCCCTGAGGCTGTGACGTGGAGTCCGGCTCGCGCCCTGAGCCTGGACGTCAGCGGCGTCTATGACGCACCCAGCCGCTTACCTCCCGATTATGATCAAATTCAAAAGAAACCCCTTTTACTATAAACATCGGATTTCCTCCCCGCTTAGTACAAGCAGTCCTTGACTTACGACCATTCCCTTAGCGACCATTCAAAGCTACAACGGCGCTGAAAAAAAGTGACTTTTGTCTGGTCCTCGTGCTTACAACCGTTGCAGCATCCCCATGGTCACGTGATCAAAATTCAGGCACTTGGCGACCACCACGTGCGTGTGACGGTTGCAGTCTCTGGGGGTCACGTGATCACCGTTTGAGACCTCCTCATCCATCTTCTGAAGCTGCATTCACTGAACAACCGTATCATTCACTTACAACAGCAGCCGATTCTCACAACAACCACGGCAAAAAATCAGGAGCAACTCACTGAACAACTGTCTTGCTTAGCAATGGAAATTTTGGTCCCAATCGCGGTCGTAAGTCGAGAACTACCTGTAATGGTTAGAATTCACGTCCCAGTTCTTGCAACAGCATAGGGACTGTGCTGGCTCTCCTTCTTCGGAAAATTAGGACTTTGGAAGTTGCCAGAGCTGAAACCTCCGCTTTAAAGTCAAACGATGAAGCAACGCTCCTTTGTTTTATTACACTTGCAACTTCATTTAAGCAGGGCAGCACCACGCGCGTCTCGGCAGCCAAAGCCGTGCACAATGAGTTCACTCAGTAAACTGAAAAACACGGGAATCCTGTTGGCTCGCCAGGAGCAAAGCCGAAGACCGCTCAGCCATTCAGTCCGATTGCCCGGAACGGGTCGGTTCATCCCGGGATTGAAAGAGGACGTGTGCACACCTGTCTTTACAAACCCAGTTCCTGGCTCCCCGGGAAAAAGCGCCCCCCTGCTCCCCATTCAGCCTGACGTGGATTCGTTCGGTCTCAAACCCAACGCACACACATGCTCTCGTGGCACCCAACGCGGACACGTCGGCTGATCTCGCCCAGAAAGGGGATCCAGCCACCATTTCCAGCGACTGTCCGCCATCCTCTTACCTTCACTGGAGAGGGGCCACCGGAGCTCCCGAGCAGTGGAAGTGGACATTCTGCCACTTGCCATCCCGGCGATGCCAGACGCGGGTCTCTTCAGACTGGCAAGTACGAGGACGGCCCTGCCCATCAATGTACTGGGTCAGGCGGATGTAGGCAATGCAGGCAGCATCTTCTCCAATGACATGCACATGAGGGTTCAGGATGGTTGTGTGGATGGGCTTGTTGTTCTTAGATAACACTAGAAGGGCACAAACAGAGCACAGGTTAGAAAACCGTCTACCGGGAGAAGCAAGGAAATGGCAAGTTATTTTTAGATCCACTTTGGTCTAGTAATTAAGGCACCGGAATATGAATTCTAGTCCCACCTTCGGCATGGAAGCTGGCTGGGTGACTTTGGTCCGCTCACACACTCTCAGCCAAACTCGCGTCTCGGGAGTATTGGGTAGGTTTCCAGCCTTGCGTTATTTCCCAAAAAATAGCAACGTTAAACTCATTTGATTTGATTCAATCAGGTTTTGCTGATTTATTTTTGGATTTATGGGATTCGTTTGACTTAGCTGGGCACGACAGATCAGGGTTCCCAAGGTTTCCCCCATCTCTGTTTCCTAGCCTGAAAGCGGCTTCCGTGGTCATGTGGCCAGCATGCCGAGAAGCCGCGGCGCACGGAACGCTGTTACCTTCCCACCAAAGGCAGAACCTATTTGTGACTTGCATTTTACATGCTCTCAACTGCTAGGTTGGCAGGAGCTGGGGCAAGCCACGGGAGCTCGCCCCATTACGGGCGGCGCTTGGGTGTCGACCGCCGAGCTGCTGGGCCTTCCGGCTGACAAGCCCAGCGTCTTAACCGCTCAGTCACCATGCGCGGCCACTGGTGGTTCGGGTTCCACTTGGCTTGAAATGAAGGAAGGAAGAGCAGGTGAATCTTTTGCTTCAGCAACTGGTAAGGAAGTTGGCTGAGAAGAAGATTTCTTACACCACCTCCAGTGTTGCGAAGTTTTGTGACCGAGAATCAGAGCTCCAGCAGGGGGTCCACAGTAAAATTTGAGATGGATTTTGCTCTATTTGCATATTTGTGCTTATCTATTTTGACCCTTTTTAATTTCTGTTTCGTTTGCTGGCTACAGGCTGTCCTAAGTAAAATTAAGTGGAAGGGCAGGAGAGAGAGGAAAAATGGAAATAAGTTGTTTTACTCTATCGCAACGAAGTTTAAAAAACAGGCATCTGCACTGGATTTTCTCTACTTGAGAAAATCCCGTCCAGATGCCTGTTTTTTTTAAACTTTGTTGCGATGCAATTACCCTGGACGAGTGAGAGTCTTCACAGACTTGTTTTAATCTAAACTTTCTGAGATGGATTATGAAGAGAAAACAGCACTTTTTCCCCTCCGTCCTGACTGGGCACGTGTCAGCATGCAACGGATTTAAACTCTCGGCAAAACACCGCAGATTTCCTAGACAGAGACGCATTTCACCATTCCTAGAAGGTTTACAAGAGCTTCCTTGAAAATGACCTAGGAACGTCTAGTTAAGTTTCCATCGATAAATGATGCTAATTGTTGGAAGCTACCATTGTTAGTTGCAGAACCTAACAATCTCTTGCTGTTTATCCCATCCAGCGTGAAAGGGAGCTTCACTGTGGCCCAATATTCACTGCAGATCAGTTGCACACCTTTTCCAGAACTGCTGGGTCCAGTCACGGAGGGACAAACAGGATAGAAACAGAAGACTTCCACTTTCGCTGAGATTTCGATGGTTCTACCTGTCAGGGGCTCTTCAGAAACTCAGGCAGGGAAAGATTTTTGCTTTCATTGGCTATCTCATGTAGACTTCAGCTCCCAGGGAAGCTCAGCTGCTGCACTTAATCCACTCCCCAAATGGTCAGATGATGGGAACCTTCTGGGCCACACCTTCTACTACAACATTTTACATTGCAAGGGTCAATCGAGACGTCTTTTTCCGTACCGTGAAGCATTCGGGCGGAATCTAATTTGGGCAACTCTCCTCTAAGGGAGGAGAGCAAAGAGAAAAATCTCAGCAATCTTTAACGAGAAAAGGAAAGACTAGAACAGGGGTGAGCAAGATTTTTCTCTCTTGGCTTGTTCGGGTTCTTTGCAACGAATTTGGGGCACCCATTTTGCTATTTAAAATCACAACTCGGGGTGGGTGGGGAACCATGTTTTCTGTGAGACGGAGTGTGGATCTTGAGCTTCTATGAGGCTCAGCACTAAAGCCCGGGTTTTGCGTCAGAATCTTCAGGAAGCAAAGAGGGGCAGACATTTGTGGCCCACCCATTTCACAGATGTTCTATGGCCACAAGCAGGGGTTCCCTCACTCCTATACTACGCAATGCCGTACTCACAGTTTTCAAAGTAAAATCTGTGGAAGTCCATCCCTTCAACAAGATTGCCCAATGCTTCAGGTTCAAATGAAGTTAGGCCTGGATCACATATTTTTCTACGGAGAAAGAGAATATGGTGAGCGAGATTAAAAAGGTTTTTGTTTTTTGTTTTGGAAGGGGAAACAACTCTTCAGTGTCTTCATAGCTAACTCTAACTTTTTAAAAAGTTTGCACAGCATCTGAATGCATTCCACATGAGACCAGGTCTAGATATTCACACTGTATTGCTTTCCTTTTCTATCCAATTATATTCAGCAGCTATACTCAGATCGGTTAAGAGATCAGCTCATCAATATGAACCACAAAACCACGTCAGGTGAGTGCAGGGAGCAAAAAGCTGGAACCGGGCATTGCAATCTGAGCCTTTCAAATCTGAACTTAAGAGAAAATTTCAAATTTAGCATGGCAGAAAGAGAAAAATGCAAATGAACCAAAACATCTAAACTCAGACACGTAAAGCATCAACAGAGGACTTTTGCAAACACAAATTACTGCCTCTTAAGTAGAGGAAAATTTAAAGTCAAGTCTCATGTTGATAAAGACAATTACAACAGAAGTAAACATGACTATTAAATAAATGAGCATGCAGTGGATGGAAGGACGTCTAGTTAGAATCAATTCTTGGCATATTGCTGGTTGGCCCAATTAGTTGTAGGAATATTAATTATATAAGTACCACTATATTTTAGTGGAGAATCTTAGCTACAGCAGAACCCAATTGATTAACTTTAGTACAAAGGCCACATTCTTGATGGTGTTTCTTCCTGTCACCAAGTTAACATTTTTGGAATACCTAGAGTAGGTGGAATGAGTGGAGAAAAGTTATCTCCAAAAGTTGACCTTGCAATCTCAGGAACTAGCCAATCTGTTTGTGCGATTTTCTGGTTTGTACAAGAGAGGCAGAAGGCACTTCCTGACACATCCTACACCACACTGGCTCATTTAACAAGAATCTGGCTTGCAAATCCTTGGAATGTTTTTTGAGCAGGAATTAGTTTTTTTTCCAGGCCTAATCTTTAAATCAATTAATTGGGAGCAATAACACAGAAGTCAGTGGGGCCAGGAAAAATTATTTTTTAATTAAAAGTAGAGAAACATAACCACGCCTTATACATTTTAGAATGTTTTTTCCTTCTCTGACATTAATGATTAATTTGATGGCAAACTTCAAAGATGTTTTCAGCCCCACCTAAAGCTTTCCAGGGATGGCAGGATTTCCAGGATATATTTACTTAATTTATATGCCACTTTCTTTTTGGAAAAAACATTCCAGACTTAAAAATGAAGTAAAAAGAAATACAGTCTTAAAATAATATAAAAAGAGGAGGATGGAAACAAATCCTGAGTCATCTGCATATTGCAATTATTTATGTTTTACTTTTGAGAAACACAACTCTCCCCAAGCAGCTTTCAAGCATACACATATTTCCAAATAAAAACACAGTATTATTTTAAAATAGGGAAGTGTAAATATTGAAATGAAAAGCTTGCATACTGTTGTGTAGCTTGGAGTTGATGTACTAAAGGCATTGCCCTATGTGGACATAGTAAGCAGCTTAGCAGTCAATTTAATTCTATTGATGAAGGCTATTGTTTGCATCAATAAATAGGAATGCCTATAAAATTGCATATAAAATACTGAATTGTGACACCAAGATCCCTGTAAGATTTCACACCCAGCCTACTCACGCATAGGCCTCAAAATCGCCATTGTTCACAGCCTCTATCAGCTGCTCCGTTATCTTGATTATTTCTTGTTTGCGGGCTAGATAAAAAATCAGAGAAAAAAGAAAGATAGGGAAATTAGCAAAACACGAGCAGGAATGAACAACTTTCATGCCAAGGACCTAGCAGAAAACCTCAACATGCTCCATTCCTACTATTTTTCTTGAGCATCTTGTAAGTACTGCAAGGGCAATTTACTATATCTTGGCCGCAAAAATCTTAACCATCATTAAAAGGCAGCAGAGACAGAAGACATGCTAGATCTTTGCTGCTATCTAGTAACAGTCTGCAGTCCTGATACAGCAGCCCTAAACAACAATAGGGTGGACTTAAACCAGGAAGACTCAAATTCAGAACTCTAATTGACTGTGAATCTCTTTAAGGAATAGTGGACCAATTGTTCTAAGACCAGCATATTACATCAGGTCATTAAGAGGATTAAACTAAGATGGCACATGGAGAAAAGGAGAAAAATATTAATAAGTCTCATACTAGTAGTAGCATGCATTGGAGATCTGCATTAAAAGGAACATGGAAAAGAGTAACCATGGGTCTAAAACATACTGATTCCTTCAGGAATCAAATGTACAGATACCTCCATCATATATGTACATCCTAACCCAACTTTCCATCATAGAAAATAAGTAAGTCTTAATGTTATGGACTGGAGTGAGCAGAACTGGTTCCACTGCAATCATACAGCCTAGGAAACCATAACTTATTGTTAATTTCCACCAAATTACTAGTTTCCTCCCTTGCCTCAAACATCAAGGCATTCCTTTTCCCACAATCTATTGTCTTCTTATAATGATGTGAACCAAATCTCCATGTACTTCAGAAACCAGCACACAAGGGAAAATTGGGGAGATGCAGGAAATTACAATGGACCCAAGTGACTCAATTAAAGCAAGTGCGATGAATAATGAAACTCTCTCGTCACAGAGATGGTATCAGTGGCCTTGCCTAGATCCTCTCCTAGGAGCCTAAACAATTTGGAAACTTCTGTCCTCAGTGAATTGAAAAATCCATGTTGTGGCTGGACAGCAAGGATACAGCCTTCAACCCTCTCTACCTGCACAGTAAATTTCCTCCTTCTCTAGATCTCTTCTCGAACAGTTTTGATCTTAACCCTGCCAGCACCTTAGAGGGCCAAAAACTGTAAGGAGAGGCTAAGTAAGCTAAAAAATCTCTGGCAACAAATAACCACTCCTAGTAAACCTTATCTAATAAGAGAACCAGTTGTAGATCTGAGTGGCATTACTACAGTACAGATGTTGTGTATGGCTGAGTGCTTTTTAAAACTTGCTTCCTTAATTTGAAATGTACAAATAATTAGCCTAATTCACAAAATTCTGAGGCTGTAAGTACTGTAATTGAAAATACCAATCCAGCCTTTAAAGATACTTTGGAATCGTCAACGTTAAAATTGACTCAAACACTGTTTTATATTAGGATTACACATTCATTCATTCTTTCATTCATTAATTTGAAACCAATTCATCACTCTAACATTTCCTGGATTTACTCTTAGTGGGATACAATGAAAAAAGAGGCCAATGAAGAACTGTATATGCTCCATTATATATGGCAACCTTTTCCAGCTGGATATTGATTTTAAATTCCTGTCATTGCCAACTCACACGGCCTTCAGTATTACTTGCAGGGGAATAATAAGTGACAAGGGATATTTTTTCCATGCACTGCCAGTATGCTTTTCCGAAATTGCCACCGAGGGAATCAGATAAATTAAATCTGGTCTTCTTACTTACATTCCGAATATTGTTTTCTTACACACATTCAAATGGTATTAAATCCTGCTGATTATAGGATATCCATGACGTGACTAGACTCAGCTATATAATGATCCAGAAAACATGTTGTAATCTCATGGAAACTTTCTCTGCTGTCTGAAATTTACAAAGATGTCCCTTGCTTACTCAGCTAGATTCCCAGAAGGGGGAGCATTCCAGAAGAATAAGAGAGAACTCAGTCCAGACATTTTGTGTGAGAGAAAGATGGTGAAGACAGCCCTTCCCTAACAGTTCTACCATCTGTATGATAGATGCAAACAGCAGAGTGCTTACTCTGGCAAGATTTTGTCTTTAGGTGTAGAAAAAATAAAGGACTCGTCTTAGAAGAATTAACAGTGTCATTCTTGATTTTTGGACCTGACATTCTCCTACTTCTTGTGAAAGTTAGTTTCCACATGGTCAATCACCCAATACTTGATTATGCCATCACAAAAGCAAGGACAGATGGAAACTGTATCTCCTGCATAGGACATTTAATTAGCCTTTACCTACAGTTGAGTGGCAGAAAGTCTAAGAAATCTGAACTCAGAAATCTGATATAATATATAATATATATTCAGAAATCTGAATTCAGAAATCTGAAATCTGGTATAAATAGAACTCACATTTGATACACAGCACTTGCTGGAATTCTTTCATATTGGGTTCATAGTTTGCTATAGTAAATCTAGATATCTAATAAGATCTGTCCTTATGTTTTAATTTCATTTTCAGACACAATCTTTATCTAGATCTGGATCCTCCCAACTTCTGAATGTCAAATTGCAGGGACACTACAAGTTCATACTGCTACTTTCATCCAAAGTAGACTTTGCCTGCATCCCAGCAATGGGGATGCTAACCTTTTGTTTCTCAAATTAACTAAGCATATGAACAAAGAGATTTGTTATGCAAATGAGCAACAGAAAGGTAGTTCCAAATTAGTATTTGTTTCTTCTTCAACTCTATTTTACCCGAGCTGATTCCACCAATTTTCTGGAGGCTCATGAGTTTTAAATATTCAATCATTACTCAGGTAACACTCTTGCTGATAGGAAGAATGCAAGACTAAGAGAAAAAAATTGTCCATGTATATAGGGTGGAGAAAATTAACTTAGAAGATATGAAATTACCCCAAAATAACTGTATCTTGAGCAAACTTGGACTGACTTCTGATATATCAGCAGGACTAAATATAATTCAGAGGGACCCAGTAACATTGGGAAATGATAGACTTTGTATTATAAGTCACCACATATGGATGATTCTTGGGATAAATTAAATGGATAAAAAAGGTAACGGGAAAACAGCATCCTTTATTTGAGCCAAGCTTTACAAGCTTCAAGGAGCAGTAAATTCCAGTTTGCAAAGGACTGTCCCAAAATATTGGACAATTATAAATGATATGACAGATTATTCCAGACTTATCAGAGATTGCTACAACTATTTCTTCTCCTCCTGCTGCTTCACAATGGACAGATGTTTCTCTCTTTACACATTTATTTACTCTGGAAATTTTCCAGGTTTGTTTTGTTTCCACAGTTGCCCTATTCAAGAAATCATCTCAAGTTTTACACAAAAAGATAGTCAGAAAGATCATTTCACACTGGAAAAAAAAGCACTGAGGTTAGAGATGGAAATCCTATGTGT
Organism: Acrochordus granulatus; assembly: GCA_032468055.1. NCBI lineage: Eukaryota > Metazoa > Chordata > Lepidosauria > Squamata > Acrochordidae > Acrochordus > Acrochordus granulatus. The sequence goes on from JANHZU010000002.1 coordinate 304,993, forward strand.
AGGTATCTGGAAATAAGCGCCATACAAACAGGATTTATTCCAAGTAAATGCATTCTATGAAAAATGAGAACACTTTGTCCTTATATCACCCAGATTAAAAAGCATTGCAAATGCACATCAATTAATAATTAATTCATATCACGCCATGTTCAGTAGATACATTACATTTTGCAGATGCCACTGATTACCCTTAACGTGTGCAGTGTTCCTTCTTGGGGATACTTCTGGTCACTCACAGAAGAAGAAAACAAACTTTTTCTTTTATGTTTAAACTAAAGCCAATTCTTACCTGTGGTCTTGTTGGTCATGCCTATTTCTACTTTGAAGGAGCAGCATTCTCTGTGGCCTGCTCTAGCTCCATTTGTGTGACATCTTAGCTCAGTTCTGCCAGAGTATTCCTCCAGCTGCAAACATGCCAAGCTGTCATCCATCCTTGTAAATGTACACCACTGTCAGGGACTCCCGGCTTACAGCAGGAGAAAAATGGTTCAGAGCAAAGAGAACCAGTAGCAGACACTGTGACCTTGTGACTCAACACCCCATGGAGAAAATAAACTACTTTTTCCATTTCCTCTGCAGCTGCTGCTAGGTGCAATTAAGCAGCTATAGATTGTCAATAGTTAATTCAATAAAAAGAAAATCAAAATCCTTTTTTGATCCTCTTCTCTGAAAGTTTGAATATTTGGATGACTGACACTAAAGCCTACATTTTCTAAAAACACTAAACTTTGAGGGCCCCAAACTACTTATGAATAAATCTGTATTCTTTTTGCTGTTTTTTTTTAGAGTGGGGTGGATGGATGCCAAACTAAAACAAACAGAGGTCTTTGGAGGCTTAGGAAAAGACCATTTCTTTTTTCTACCTCCAGTGATTTCCAAGATCCCATTTTCACTGGAAACTTCTGTTTTGTCCTTGCAAATTAGGCTCAATTTAGGCTCCAAATGCCTTCAAACAAAACATTTTGCATTCCCTAATTGAAACCGATGTGACATCTTCCTGCTGGAGGTTCCTGGAGTTAATCGGGTGATGCAGAGAGCCAGAGGGGTAGCCTCAAAGAAAATATTCAGAAGCTGTATGCAAGGACAGAAGCATATCTTCGGTCCTGAAAAGGGGGATAGTATTAAGAAGACACTCAGGATGATCCCTCTGTGACTAACTGGGGTCCCAAAGGGAGACGAGGAGAGGCATCATCAAGCTTGCAAGACTGTTACTATAACCTATTTCAGTAGAGTTCTAGTCCTCCTACGGAGCTGATTGTTCTCGTCTGATCTACCTTGTGGAGTTGATATGTGAGAGAACGCATGTAAACTTGTAACTGCTAGGCAATCATGCATAGAGTAGAGCTATCTTTGATTAACCAATTAATTGGATTACATTATTTTTTAAAAACAAATTGTACAAACTGCAGAATATAAAAGGAAGGAAAGAAAACTCAGCCTCAATGTATGTGTATTGAATCAATAACTGATTAAATCGCTAAGATTCCTTCCATCAGACAGCAGATTTATGTTAAATATACAAAGGTAGTAGTACAAAGATAGTAAAGGAAAATCATGTACTTTCTCCCTGTAAATTTATCGTGGTAACTTAAAAGTGAAGGTGGGCAAAATTGGTACTACTATGAAATCACTTATTTGAACTACTAAGCAATCAGTAGACATTTAAATCAAGGCCATTTAGAAACCAAACTGAATATTTATAAATGTGGTCTTAAAAGCACTGGAATACAAGGGCAGAAACTGCATGAGAACACTAGGATTATGAATATCATATTTAATGCTTGGGTAAGGAAATGTTGCAAAAATCAGAAAATATGGTACATTCTATGTTGTTTGGAAAACGCAGTCAAATAGTGAAATAAATGTGTTATCTGTCAAAAACTCAGCCAAATAAATGTATTATTTGATTAGTCAGCATAAAGTAAAATGCATCTGATAGCAACTGTCATTGCCATTTTAAACACACTAGAAAATAAGCCCACTGAACACAATAGGATTTTCTTCTGAACAAAAATGAGCAAGATCTATACATGAACACGAGTGTTAAATGATTAATATAGTACAATAGGACACATTAATGTGTTAACCCCTGAAAATAATCACAGGCACTGTAATTTATTGGCCATAATCCATCTTAAAAATTAAGAGTCACTCTATGAAGGAGATGGGTGATCTACAAATATGATATATAAGTATAAATAAATAAAACAGCCATTGTGATCCAAGGATGGTTAAAGTTTTGAATTAAGCCCATGCAAGTCCAGGGTCATGTCAACTTCTAGCCAAAGTTTGCCAGATGCCTATGTCCTGGTCATCTCCTTTCAGCCCAATCAAGTTGCCTTGAGCTTTGGACGAAAGGTAGCTTAGGAATTTAAAAAATAAAAAATAAGCACAGCTAACCACCTTTGGACTGGCCATGTTGGCTCTCCTCTCACCTCCCCAAAATTTGCCGAAGCAGCATGAGTTGCAAAATACGTCACCCCTATAAGTAACATGTCTCTTGAAAAATAGGGCTGTGGTATTCTACTTGGAAAAAAAGGATTAGAAGTCTGCCTCCAATGGGCACAGAAAATAGAATTAAACATAATGAAGAAAAGCACAGACATTAACCAGGTGTCACTCCAAAAAAGCACAAGCAGCATTTGCACACAATATGAAACATAAACGTAACATGGAATTCTTCGGATGTTATCAGGCAACATCCGTCCTTCCAAGTGCATCTGACCTATCAATTCCCACCATTTTTCACCAGTGTAAATTAAGCACTAAAAGAAGCTGGAGTTCAATAACATCTGCATGTTATTATATATTGTTCCTACAAGATTTGTCAATACCTTCTAGGTTTAAGCACTTGACATGAGCACAATGCATCCTTTTCACCAAGAAAACATTTGCATCAGCCACCTGTACATAACGCAGCCTGCACAATCAGGTTCTCTCGTGCATATAGCTCACTTTCTCAGCCTGCATTTACAGCAACTAGTGAAGCTTTAACTCTTAAAGCAAAAAACACAAGGCAATCAGCGTTAGGCTGTTATTTCACACCTACAATGTTGTAACAAGAACTGCATGTTCTTTCAAGTCGGAGCAGATCAAGCAGAGCTCAGCTGTTGGCTAGCAGAGACCATCCATACTACTTACGATCTGAAGGAAGAGGGCTAGCAATGGGTGGAAATGGGAAAAACTGGGTGACAGCAGGCTGTGGCCCCTCAGCTTCTGGGGCTCCAGAGCCCCTTTTCACCATGCTTAGGACATCAGACAACTTGGAGGCTGGCATGAGACAGATGAAAGAAGGCATGGTGATAATCATAAAATAAAACAAACTGATGACGGGAAAAAGGAGTCTTTATGATGATACGTGAATTATTTATTCAGGTGCAGCACTTTATAGACAGGCAGATCTTAGCCTGACTGTTCATTCATTTTATGAATATATGCCCCTGTAACAAAACTACTTAACAACTTAAATTGGTTCCTTATAGACTTCCGAGCGCAATTCATCATCCAGATGCTGGTTATCATCTTTTCCACTGCAACATCTGCCCTTTGAATCATCTCCCTCCTCCTTCAGAAGTGTAATTAACCCTGACCCAGCTGGTCTTCAGAAAAGCAGTAACAGCTTGGTTGTGTCTTTGGGCTTTGGGGCTGGAATGATTGGAGTTTCCGTTTGGGGAGAGATGTGAATATCAGTTTCGGGTTGCCTGTTTATATGCTAGACTTTTACTGATGTTCATCATCTATTGTATGCTGATAAGAGTTGCACTTTTCTATCCATAAATAAGAAAGCACCAACATAGGGAGAAATTTTCCCTGTGTCTTATTTTATTTATATTATATTTATTTTATTTATATCTTAAGGAAGATCTCTAGCTGAAATAAAGTTGACTTGTTTCAGAAGATACATCGCTAATTCTGAGAACCAGACAGAAATCTGTCTCTTCTTCCTGATTTATTCGAGCATCTTCAAGCATAAATTACTTTACTAGGTACAAATTCTTGCTAGAGAAGTTCTTAAAAATAGTACCCAACGGACTGGCTTTCTCTTTGGGAGCATTTCAGTCCTGATCAATGTGTTCCCTCCCTCACCCTTCCTTTCAGTTTTTGAGTTCTCATCAAGTTTGACCTTGCTGACAACCCCCAGAAGCTAGAGAGTATACGCAGAGTTTTTAGTGGGAGCCTCTGAAATAAGAGTTCTGCAAGATTAGGTGGTGCTGCTGATGAGGGACAAGAGATAAGCTCAGCAGAATTCATCCACATCAGAGACAATTCATGCAAAATCAACAATAATCTCGTAAAGGGGAGATCAGTTTTTTTTCCTATATTCAAAAAAATCTATAA
>JANHZU010000002.1:310460-325011 GCA_032468055.1 Acrochordus granulatus
GTTCTCCCATAAAAAGCAAGGAAAGCTATTTCTCTAGAGTAGTTCCTGTTCAGTCGTCTTTAGAAATCTACCTACAGTGGAAAGGAATAGAATTTACAACAAAAGAAAAGTGGGAAGGGCAAAATGATAGAAATATTTGGTTCCTCTTCCATTTCACCAAGCCTCATACATGAGAGAGCTGGGCAGCTGGGGTGAAACAAATGGGAGTGGGGAGGGTGCAAAACATTCTAAAAGTTGTGTTGAAAAATATTAGAAAAAAAATACTAGAGAATAGCATCAGGACAAGTGAGCACATAAATACAATTAGGATCCTTTTTGGATGACCTAGAATTCTCTAGCTTTATGGAAATCCAGAACTTCAGTCTGTTGCTGTTATTATTAAGGAAATATTTCTTATTCCACCTCTACAAACATAGGGATTTTCTGGGGTTGGTAGAGGGGTTGGTAGAGGGGTTATTTTCTGGGGTTATATACTGGGGTTGGTAGAGGGGTTATTTTCTTGCTTGAATAATTTGTTTTCTTGCTGAGATAAAAACGCTAAATCAGGCTGCAGTCCTTTGATTTAATATCATTTGACAGTTTTCTATAAGCCTTTCAAATGGATCATACCATCTTTTCTAATCAAATCCAAGCCAAGAACGCCTTCATTAGATTTCATGAAAATAACGCAAGAGCTGCTTTAATAACAAGCCACACATAGTTTCTAGTGACACTCTTTTTTCAGCTATTTAGCCATCCAATACTGCAAATCCTAATGTTCATTTACTACTTACACTGGGGAGGGAGAGGACTTGCAATAGCTGGTAATATGCAGGGTGCAGAAGTTGTTGGGTCTTCAGCAACAGGGAGACCTGATCCCTTTTTCACCAGGCCTAATACATCAGAGAGCTTGGAAGCTGAGACAGGACAAATGAGAAAGGCAGGGAGGGAGGGTAGGAGAGAAGACAAAGGAAGGATAACGAAAAGTAACAGTGAGGTAGAAAAAAATCTGAAAAAATGATGTAAAGATGCAAAGAATCCTTTTAACTGCCGATGAAACCAATGCACAAAGTGTGTTTCACCTACCTAGTTGTTGGTTTCTAAGTCAAATTTCTATTAACATCACTGAAACAAATTCAGCATCATTGAAGCCAATGTCTTAAGTTAACTTATATGGATATCAATAGAAACTAAGTTGAAAGAACTTAGTCTAAGGTCAGCTATTATTTATCTCGACACTGAGGATGTTTTGCTCTTCTGCAATCGTTCCTCTATTATGACTGAGCCTACAGAAGGACAAGGGGTGTGCATGGCACAAGTGATTAAGACACTGGGCTTGTCAGCTGGAAGGTCAGCAGCTCAAATTCGAGACCCAAGAGCCGCTGCGTAACGGGGTGAGCTCCCATTGCTTGCCTAGCTCCTGCCAACCTAGCAGTTTGAACGCATGTAAAAATGCAGGTAGAAAATAGGTCCCACCTTTGGTGGGAAGATAACAGCCTTCCGTGCACCTCGGCATATAGTCATGCCAGCCACATGACCATGGAAGTGTCTTCAGACAATGCTGGCTCTTTGGCTATGAAACGGAGATGAGCACCACCCTCTAGACTTGGGTATGACTGGCAGGGGAAACCTATACCTTTGCCTTTTTTATAGGAGGACTAGGCATTTGTACTTCTATCAAGTTTGCATCCCAAATTAGGGGGCCTAGCTTCTGTTTTTGTTGTTAAAATTATTACAGGGCACTGTGAGGTCTGAATTCAGGAAACCATGATTTGCAAGAGCCATGATTTCAGAACCAATTAGAACTGAAGTTCAATTAACAGAATTATTATTCAAATTAAGTGCAGCTCAGACATGATTAAGGTCACTCCAAAGTGGATGTTATTAAGGTCTGGCACACCAAAGAGGAAGAGATAATGTAGGCTCATTCAGATAACAGGAAACCAGAGCTTGCTGCTACAGCTTATAGGCTTATAATTAGAAGTCATAAATGGAACATGGAGTTGGGGAACATCTTCTTGTAAGCCTGTCAGAGTTGCTTAAGATGGGCGCCCATATAAATATTTGAATAGCTAAATAATAAATAAATAAAACATTGGGGCCTTGCAACTTACAAGCAGCAGTGATTGCAGCAGCAGCAGATGAGATCACAGACGTCTGCAGGCTGGGAAGTTGTTCGGGGGCAGATTCTGAATTCACTTGACTTTTTACAAGCTCATTATCAGTGCTTTTAACTGGGGAAAGTGTGAAAGAATTGGAAAAGAAACACCATAAAGACAGAAAGAAAAAAAATTCAAAAAACAGTGACAGCTTTGGTGGAAATAAAAAAAGGAGACATAGAATGGGAAAGTAAAATATATTTTAATAGAGAAAGGAAAAAAAAGAAACGAGGAAATGGAATTAAAATACATGCACACAGACACATAGAGGCAACACACTTCAGGCAGGACATGCAGGAAGGTTCAATTACATTCATGTCCTAGCTAGGGATTTTTTATAAGGTATCTGAGCAGTAACAGAGGATATGGTTAGATTCAGCTTGGTCCTTCTGAGGCTCTAACCTCATTTCCATTGATCCCATTGAATTGGGACCATCATTTAAGCATCAGAGCATTATATATTTCCTAATTCTACCGTGGTACTGACAGTTTGGACAATCTGTGGAGAAAATGAATGACAGAAGTTGCACGTGACTCTTCTGAAACCACACAATTTTGAGACAAGACTTTTATCATGCAATCATCCTCCCTCATTCATGAAACTTTGCAAGAGGTGAAGAGATCCGACAAAGGCTTTCCCCAAGAGTAGTCCTTCTGGGTTCTCCTATCACCCTCATGGGTTTCAGATAACGGCAGTACTCTGGGAGCTGCACTGGATTCCAGCGCAGACTTCTAGGTACAATTCACTTATAAAATCCCTACATAGCATAGGACCAGGTTATTTGCAAGACTGCCTATCTCCCATCATCTCTGCTCACCTCTAAATCTAGTAGGGGAGGCATGTTCATGTCCCTTCGGTCAAACAATGTCATCTTGTTGAACCTCAGCCTTTTGATCAATAGCACTAGAAACCAAGGGCCTAGACATGCATCCATGTTTTTTTCTTATGGAACTACAAACAGACTGAGTTTTAATTCAAGTCTTGTTGAGAACATAAGCCCAGGCTAGCATACTTGCAGGTATCTTTGTCCATGCACTCACATACCATCCATTATAGCAGACCTGCACTACACAAATTAACCTTCATCAGTCAGGGAACAAAATTTGTCCCTCCCTACTTCTGTAACACGAATCCCTGTGTTGATCTGGAACCCTGCCTTACTAAATATAAAAGATTATGCATAAACCGACAGTTGTTTTATTGACAAAGGCATACACAGGAAGTACAGTTACCTGTTGGATTGAATAGCAAGCTTTAAGATTACTCTGAAAGAATGCTATCTCCCCCAGTTTGTATGTGTGTCTAAGTCCTGAACCCAAACAATACAAATTCAATCTTCCTTCCTTTTTCTTCCAACATAAAAGTATCTATAGCACCAAAAAGCTTTGCATAGGTTTGTCTTGTGCACCAATTGTGCCCATTTCTGGACCAGAAGGATTTGGTCATAGTGATTCACACCTAGTCACCTCTTGTTTGGATTACTATAACATACTCTTCATAGACAACACCTGAAGAGCATTAAGAATGCAATGGCGCAAGTAGTTTTGATGTTTCTCATATGCTCATATAACAGCAGTACTCTGGGAGCTGCCCTGGATTCCAGTGCAGACTTCTAGGTACAATTCAAGGTGATCACTTAAAAAATCCCTACATGGCATAGGACCAGGTTATCTGCAAGACTGCCTATCTCCCATCATCTCTGCTCACCTCTAAATCTAGTAGGGCAGGCATGTTCATGTCCCTTTGGTCAAACAATGTCATCTTGTTGGACCCAGAAGTTATATTTTCTCTGTGGCAGCACCTGTCCTGTGAATTAGCATCCCCTGGATATCCAGATGGTCCCAACCCTGTTAGCCTTTTGTTAGCTATTTTTCCAGGAATTTGGACCAGGAGATTAGGCAAGCTCTGTTGCTACTGTGGATATTATGGCAGGGACCTATTTTACCTTGGGTAGCATGAATAATTGTTGTAGCTGTTCTTTTAATCCTGTACCACATGCAGATGGATGACCAGATAAATAATTTAAATAAATAAATCTAAGTAAGTAAAATCCCTATGAAAGATAGCCTCTTTCCAGATTTGTTCTATAATACAAAGTAAGAAAAGTTTAGGGAAAAAAACCCTGAAGTTTGCTATATTGGGCACTATAAGCTTTGCGTTTAGTACAGCTAAACTCAGAAGGTGGGTAGCATCAGATCATATTGGCCCATTAAAGTAAGAAAGCGCAGATTTCCATAATATTTCTTGCTCAATAGCAAGAGGTTCAGCCCATTGCACAGCACGGATAGAAGGAGGAGGCACAAGAACTGAATCTTGCTTCTACTATAAACAGAGCTTGTATTTTACACAGCAGTTGCTGCATTTCTTCCTTGATGGCTTCCCTAATTCTTGCAATACCGCAACATATCAACAAGCTGTGTCCTTTAATCACTGCCTGCGAAGATTCTAGTTCTAGTATTGGCAGACAAAATCCTCATAACGATGGCATGTAATGTTTTGGTGGCCAAAAGACAGGCCCTACCTCTCACTTCTTTTCTAATAAGAAGTCATTGAAGGCTGCAGAGGGCATAGTTGGTGATATCATGATCAGAGGGAGAATCAAAATGTTCAAGATGGAGTTTTATGGGCAAAATATACACTGTCTTAAGCATCACAAAGGCTTCCTTTGCTTTTTAATCCTCCGTGTAGAAGAGAAAAACTAACTCATTCTATCTTGCTTAGTCATCTCTTTAAATGTGTTATTCGAAAAGAGGCATGTTAGAGGGATAATGGGTTTTTGAGCCCAGACTTGCATTCCAACTTAGGATAAAACACCTCTAATTCTGGCAGATACAGTTTGCCATGTAACAGATTTCCCAAAGACAACGTTTCTCAAGTATCCCTGAAGACCGCTTGTCCTCAGCCAAGAGTCATCAGCTTGCAAGCATTAGTATACAACACCTTCACGATGAGACAAGATTTACCAAACAAATGAGAGTGCGTTCTCCATTTACCCACAACTACCTTTCTAGCTGTCCCTCTAAAATGGAATTTGCATTTATCCATTTCTCCCATGGATACTGATATGGCCTCCAAGATAGCATTTATGATCAAGCACACAAACAATCAGGAGTATGCAAGTGGGTTAATTAGCTCTATAGGTGTCAAGCCTTCGATCTTTGGTCCAACTCCTTAAATCGGTTACCTTTCGTGTCCTCATCTTCTATGGTGGTGTTTGTGCTGTCGGATGATTCCTGTGGAGACATACAGGAGCAGGAGAAAGAGAAAGCAGAAGTTTAGTGGCTCTGGCCATAGATAGATACTTGGGGAGATGGTGAAAAGGTAAACTTGAACTTGAGACCAGAGAATCTGGATAAATCAGAAAAGAGATCATGGAGGAGTCAAATGCCTCCTTTTTCAAAAGCCATGCAAATTAACAATAAATATCCATATTAATCTATATAAAAGTATTTGCACCAAGAAAACTAGGAGGGTGGTTCACCAAGTGTACACCTTTAAAAACAGAATTATTGGCTTTTGTTTTTCTTGCTTCTTAAGGAAAAAAATCCTCAAATCTCATCTCTAGTAAGATTGATACAGACTTCTCTTGCAGAACTGAGCTGTAAACACAATTTTAATGTTGCAGTGTGGATCAACTATAACCAGAAAAATAAATGCATAACTGGCATTTGCTTCTATATATGGGTGAAACCTGGGCTTCTGGGATAATTATACCTAAGTATCCCAGACCCCTATCTACCACTTGAGTTATTTACTATGACATAAACAGCAACTTTTGTTTGTAGAATTATGGCCTTGATTCATAACTGTGGGAATGTTCTCATTTCTCAGAATTTGCCATTTCTCTTGTCCCTTCTCATCAAAGAATGTCATTTTAATGATATATTAAGTATTAATGTGTATTTGTTAACACATGTATTAACATTAAAATATTAATATTAAATATTAATGACATATTAAATATTAATCCAGAAGTTCTTTCTAATGTATATATATATACTTATCAATATATTTTGGTTCTTATTCTACAGTTTTCGATTATTTCTTTTTCTATTGGCTGCACATTTCCAATGCACATTTTACTGTTGAACACGTAATTTCATTTATTTCCTTATGTTATTATTTTATTTACTATTGTCTTGCAAGTACACTCAGAGCTGCTGTAGCGGAGTCAAATTCCTTCTGTGTCTAATCACGCTTGGCTAATACAGTATCTGTATCTGTTTATAATGAAAATATAACATTGGCCAAAACCGTAATAGCAGTTCTCAAAAAAAAGGGCGACAATTACTGACGGATGCTGTAAGTAGACAGAAGAGTGCTATCGAGAAAACCTAGGGTTACAAAACCTACTTCTTTGCTTATATTTCTGCAGCCCATTTGCTTTAAGGATTTTTATTCATGCTGCAAAACCATGTATAATCTAACATATGTCAATAAATAGAAAATCCAGTGAAACTAACAATATCATTTTCTTTCTTTTTAAATAAAAATCTCAGTGGTTACAGTTGACTATCCTTCACTAACTTCCTAAGCAACCATTTATAAAATTGTGGCTGAATGGAGTCAATCGCTCTTCTTCTTAAGAACTCCTGTTTTATGCACTGTGTAACTTGGACAGCATTTTTCAGACTTGTCAGACTTAACAAGACGATCTACGGCAGTGTTTCTCAGCCTCTGCAACTGACATGGGTGGGCTTCAATTCCCAACATTCCTCAGCCAGCATGTTGACTGGGTTGGTCTGGTATTTACTACTCTTCCTAAAATACCTATAGAATAGGTATTACTACTCTTCCTAAAAGCAAGGTTTACCTACCTTTTCCTACCTAAAAAAGGAAATAAACGCCACTGATTAGATTAAAGGGCCTGCATAGAATAGAATCATGTCTCTCTCACATTATTAATATATATTTTAAAGTTCCAAATTCCATACAGAGTGGTTAGTTTGCTAAGGGTCAAATCACTTTTATAACAAGATACATTACATTAATTAAGACTAATTTTTTTCTTCTGCTCAATTGCGTCCAGTTCTTGGGACGCTGCCTTGGAACTCCGGCAGTTTTCTGAGGAAAATGTTTGCAACCAAAGTGGCAGAGCTGCTGATATCTTGACATGTTTTTTTGAATGCAAACCATCAACTCATTTGAAAAAAGCAGAGCAGATTTAACTTTGCAATAATATTTTAAAAGTTACGTTTTCTGTGATTCTTCAAAGAAACTCGTTGCTTTCACTCATGACCAAAAAGCTGTGTTTCTAATATGACAAGATTTTCCCCCAACACATGCAGCAGAAGAGCACATTTTCTAGAAATAATTGTTAACGTAAAGCCTCCATTTTCTGCCCAGTTGGAAGAAAGTCAGACCTTTCCACATTCAACACAATCACCCAGGTTCTTCATCCAAATACAATTTGATTTGTGGATACCAGTCCCTAGACATATGATTTTACTTCCTCTTAAGACTGTGTATTCAGTAAAACATCCTTTCCCTTCATACCAGGAAATATTCTGTCCAGAAGAAATAAAAATACATATAAATGGGGATGCTGGCATTAATACAGTTTCCTTGTCCAGCCTCTATCTGACCCAACCTTTAAAAAACCCAGCCAACCAACAAAAAAATTCCAGCTGGTTTCCACTTAATGCTATGTCAAATGGACTGAGTGAATGGGCTTAAAGAGGGAGCATAAACATGATAAAAAATCAAAGCCCCTGCAGCAAAGAATGGGTTAAGAAAATGCAGGTCTGGGTGGAAGTGAGGGCTGGGACCGATAATGAATGATTGTGACATGGAGCAAATATGCTGGTCCTCAGCCAATCCAGCCTCGTGGGATGCCTCTTTGGTCTGCCTGGCTGCGTTCTTTCACTTCAGCATGAAGCAGCTCTGGGGTCAGAGTTGAGGTTTCCTTCCCCATCCTCTCTCCAGAGCAAAAAAGCTCAGGGTTGAGGCAACCTTCCCCATCGGGAGTTCTCAAGGTGTGTGGAGACTACAGTAATCCAAACTTTGCTCCCAGCAATCCCAACACATCTGGGACCAGGATAGGAAAAAAATGGGTTCTAAGGACAATCCCATTCTCCAGAAGATCTAGTTCCAGGTGACAAGTGACTGTCAACTTCTTCCCCTTAATTCCATCTGTTCAGTCTGGATCATCTTCACCAGCCTCTTCATAAACCTAAAAGACCTGGAGCAAAATGTAGGCAACATACCAGCAAGGGAGTCATGGAAATTCTTCACCCTTCTCCCCAAAGAGTGGAAAGGCTAATATTTATGATTCTTCAAGAAGGCCAGACCTTTTAAAAAGAGTGCTGCATTTCTAGCTTTCCAGGATACCTCAAAAGGCAACTCTCCTCCCCTACCCTTAATTATAGGCCAAAGGATTAGAGTCTAGATTACAGGGTTTTAGGCACATGGAAGATGCACAACCTGAGCCTATGGTCTGTCCCCAGAGGTGAAATTACACAGCAATGCAAGGAGCAGAAAAAAGTCAATTTTTATCCAAGATAACAAAAAGGGCAAACTGAGGAAAAGGAAAGACAGGCAGCAGTACCTTAATGCTGTCCACTGGGTTATGGATAACGGTGGTTTGAGGTTCCTACAGAGGAAGGAAAGATGAACCAAAAAAGAACAGAACAAAGAAGAAGAGGAAAAAATAAAAAAAAAATAAGGACAAGAGGCAATAATTGGAAGAGGAGATGGAGCAGAAAATGATGGTAAAAAATATGAAAAGGGAAAAGGGGGGGGAAAGACCAAGACCCACATGAGAGCAGGGAAGGGGAACAAAATGGAAGGGAAAAAAGCAAAAGGCAATTAGTTCAGCAAAAGGCAAATGATTAACAAACAAAAAGTGGCAGAATAAATCAGGAAGAGAAGAATCAAAACTGGATTTTCTATGAATGAAACCTAAAAATCATATTCAGACCCCATGATAAGATTGCTGTGACCCCCCTGAAAATGGAGAAGGCAAGCGGGTATCTATGTTCAAGCCACTTGCGAGCCAAAGAAATTACTGCAATAGGAAGCGTGGCCAGGAGAACAAAGAAGAAACTGGCAGGGGTGAACTCCAACCAAACCTCCTACCTGAGTGGTTAACATCTCAGTGCAGGTTCCACTGAAGATGGAAGGAGGGAAAAAAGAAGCAAAAGAAGAGCAGAAGGTCCTTTGACCACATTCCTCGGACTTGTGCTATGCTCTGGATTTTTAAATTAAGAACCAATCTCTACCCCGCTCCACGGGCATGTTCCATGACGATCCTACAATCTAGATTTTTCACCTGTGGGTGTTTGGTACGTAAGAGAGGGCTCAGCAAGAGGTAAGATCTACCAAAAAGAACCTATTCAAAAATCCAATCAGTGTAATTCTGGAGATAGCTGAGCAAAAGCGTTTGTAGCTAAGAACTTACCTTCTATAACATATGTTTTACAGACCTTCAGTACTTTTCTGACACTTTAAGATGCACTTACCTGGAAGCAGGTAATACTAGGGCACTAAACTGATTTGCTTAGTTTGCAAGGAAATGGGCAGGATTTTTATGCCTGGCATAGATAGGGTAGTAAAATGGATTTGGCGGGAATAGTTCTCATGTAAAAAGGAGAGACTAGTCTCTTTTTTACATGACTGTTAAAATATCTTTCTAGCAGGTGGTTTAAGAGGGGAAAAGTTGGGAGAATAAAAACCATTCCAAAGCTGAGAAACTGTCAGAAAACCTGTTTGCAATATATCTGGTTTGGTCTAAGAATTATCCACACATATAACTCCACCTACTTTAACAACCTATTTTATCACCTAAATTGGTTGGAAGGTTACAGCGTTCCGTGTGCCTTGGCTTATGGTCATGCCAGCCACACGACCACAGAAGCGTGGTCAGACAACGCTGGCTCTTCAGCTATGAAATGGAGAGGAGCACCACTTCCTAGAGTTGGACACAACTGAAAGAGGAAATCTTCATCTTTTTACCTTATTTTAACAATAGTGAATGTGAATATGTGACCAATTTATGCCCTGGTGCTAAATTTGCTTAAAGGTGTTGTGTGGATAAAATAAGGGAGGAGAAGAGACATATGCACAAATCAAGCTTTGAAATAACAAATAATAAATCATAGTAAATAATGCATGCTTTGCTGCACAAACTTCCAAATTCAGTCTTTGGCATTTCCAGTTAAAATGGCCCGGTTGCCTGGGATGAAAAAGACTCTTCTTTGTGGGAGCTTTAAAAAGACCTGCCAATCACTGTTCAGCTGCTTTCTCCAAGCTGATGCATTTCAGACAGGCTAGGTACCAGGGATATTGTAGTCCCGATGCATCTGAAGGAATTCAGATTGGAGAAAGCTACTACAATACGAAGTTGGATGACCTGTTAAAATGACTTCCTTGGTTCCTGCTTCTTAAGATACTTTCAAAATGTGTTTGATCCTAAGCTCATTAGCAATCTGGAGAGTAATTAAAATATATTCATGCTGTGTTGTGCCTTAGAACTGCAGCAGCTGTGAAAGGAACTCTTGAAGCAAAATCTAAAGAAATGGTTCACAGTTTAGACGTTTTCAGATGACTATAAAAGCAAGACATCTTATCTGCAGCTTATACCTACAATCCAGTTCATGCAAATTTGCTGAGTATTCCAGGCAAAATATGAATTGCTATAATGGATTGTGTGGTTGGGCTTAAGGCTAGAGGCCTAACTGTGCAAGCTTGGTGATGCTCAATAGTCCTTTTTATAGCAGGGGGAGGGGGGGAGGACCTTGAAGAATCAGTTCATAAAAAGGCAGGTTTCTGTTCACACGAATTACCCATTGACATGGGCACCAGCACTACCCATTTAAGAGGCTTTTCAGAACTGGCAGTGAAAGCAAAGCATCTTGACTGGCACTGAGAGGAACTGAACAAATCTATGCTGGAGGGTTGCTGATGAAAGTCAATTCCCATCTGAAGAGACTGGAACGATGGGTGGGAGTATTGGCCGGGGAAGGGAAGCGGGAGTGAATGGAGGCAAAAGCCTAGATTTTACATCTCTTTTCAAGATCCAGTCCTGTGTTTCTTACCCCCACTGGCACACTCTGAATTGATGCATTCACCGGTTGCTCTGTAATATTTAATATGTCACATAGGGCTCTAACTATTGAAACCTCTGAAGGATTGGTCTCTTTGACTTCAACAAAGCCAAGCTCTTGCTTTCTAGACAATTGGAGAACTGGCCTGAAAAAAGCATCCATTTTGTTCCATCAAAGGCAGTTTCAACTTGTTTCTTTGGAAAGCAAATATTTGTTCCCTTGATCACAGAAGGAATCTGTAGTTCCTGCCACACTGAAGAAACCTACAAGGCTTTCTCAACATATATTATCTTCCAGGGTGCTTATATGCTGAGAAAAAATCTTCCAGAGTCCCATTAAGTTTTAAGTTATTCTCTGGAATCTTTCCTAATATCAACTATGTAAGTTGTCTGCTGACCAATTTACTATCTTATTCAATTATTACTTTCCCTTTGAAAGGAAAAAGATTGATATAGCCTGGGAAATAATCACTGTTTACCAGCACTCTGAAAATAGCATTTATTGTACAATGACGGCATTTCAAAGTGCCTCTTTTAAGCTCATAAAAGAAACAAATAGGTGGAATATATAACATTTTTGTGTTATTTTATTTTTATGTTTTATATAATACTTTTTTATGGAGCACAGTGGCCAAGCAGGCTGGGCTTGTCGGCCTGAAGGTTGGCAGCTCAGCAGTTCGAGACCCAAGCGCCGCCGCATAACAGGGCGAGCTCCCGTTATTTGCTCCAGCTCCTGCCAACCTGGCACTTTGAAAGTACTGTATGTAAAACGTAAGCAGATAAATACATCCCACCTTTGGTGGAAAAGGTAACAGCATTCCGTGCGCCTTGGCACATAGTAATGCTGGCCACATGATCACAGAAGCATCTTTGGACAAACACTGGTGGCTTTAGCTATGAATCAGAGATGAGCACTGCCCCCTAGAGTCGGCCACGACTGGCAGGGGAAACCTTTACCTTTATAATATTTTTCATCATTAGAATCAGTTCAAAGTCTAGTTTTAAATTAAATAACGACAAAGAAAACTATCAAAGATAAATGGGCTGCAAACACTGAATGTAGGTCTCACAGAAGAAAAGGACTAGTTTCTGCCATAAGAAAGAAATTCAACCTTGTTTTTCTGATCAATTATAACAGTCCATTTACTATATTTTTAACACTCCGCTATCTTTCTTATGTGTGTATGATGTGTATGTGTATGGACAATTGAAAACTAATGGGCAAAGAAAAACTTTCCATAAAAAGTGTCCCAGCCATTTAAACAATCAGCCTGGTCATCTAACTTATGTCATATTATACAAGCAAAGATTGCAGAATGAGATCACCTATAGCTGCCCAATGTGATTTAGAATTGCAGCTCTTTGGAGATTCACTAAAGTCCATTTATAGATGTTTATTTCCTTTCAGAAGCCGTATAAACTTCAAGGTATCTTCCTAGTCAGCAAAGCAATGGGTGACCTTTAATATCATTGTCTCTGACTGAACCTCAGTTCATTTTACTGGCATTGTTAGTTAAATTTTCAAGATGAGCCAGCCACTAATTAAAAAAGAGTTGGCAGTTAATTATTTTGAAAATATCCTCAGATAACTCTACCTTCCCAACTTACGACTCTTTACTTTCTTGAAAGCTGATTTCCAAGCAATATTGAATTACCGTCTAGAGAAGTGACAATACATTTAAAAGGAACGTTACACTAAATCTACTTTTCTCCGTTAATTTGCCATCCAGTACATGCCACATTGCAGAGTAATATAATCTGGCTATTTTATTCACATTTCTATGCTGATGATAATCTTAAATACATAGGAATGCAGTTCTGGAAGACTGAATTTTCATTTTTCCATAGCCCAAATGTAATTAGGTATTAAAATTGAAAAGCATCAGATTATTACAAAACTGATACTAATTTGGTAGAAGAGATCTACCAAGGCTATAGTTCCTGTGTACAGGACATCCAAGCTATTTGAAGAACCCCACATGTGCCATTTTGGGGGATAATTGCTTAATAGGTTCATATTATAATCATTTTTTTAAAAAAGTGTTCTTTAGTTTCTTAAACTGGGCTAATATGCTTCATACAAAATTATTTAGAGCAGTAATACGGTCAGAGAATTGCTTTAAAGAGTTCACACAGGCATGAACAGTTAGATCTGTTTCTTATAAAAGTCAACTTGTGGTTTTAGTTTTGTTGCTTTTTCTTTTTCTGCTCTGTCTTTTAAGGTTATGGTACAATTTGTCTATCAAGAAATGAAATGACAGACATAAATCTTCAAAGAGAAATCAATCCAGGTTGGATGTGCCTATGAATTAATTGAAAATAAAGACCAAAATAGAAATATTTTTAAGGCTCACCAATACAACTTCTGAGAGCTGTAGTATTTCTAATTCCTCCATCTGATAATGCTTTATTCATGTGTTGACAATTGGGGCACATTTATCAAAGTTTAAATAGTATGTTTATGCATTTGTATGAACAATTTAAATTATATATATATATAGTTTAAATAGTTTATATATTTAATTAACACAAAAATAACAGTAAAGTTTACCAAGAATCTGTAACAAATGGGATGCTGCAAAATAATTAGTTTATTTTGCCACATAATTATACTCCAGAATTATTGTTCCAGGAGATTTCAACATTTATAATGTATATTCTTTTGCATTTTCTTAAACCTGAGGAAAAGGCTAGGCTTGTGAAACTTTGGATAGGCCCTCAGTGGAATGAAATATTAAGAGATTTAAATTGAAAGGCTTGAACTTTCTGCTGTACAGAACTTGGGGCAGAACTGATTAGAGCAATTCCAAAACACAGGACAAGAAACAACGGCTTTAAATGAATGACCAAAACAAACAAACAGATTTCAGTTGGAAGATAAGAAAATGTCAAATGGTTCTTTGACCAAGAAATCATGCCTCTAGAGTGAATTGTGCTTTGCTGGAATTATTTAGACAAAGACTGAATAGACAACATTTGGGTGCCGAAGCTGAGGAAGGGGTTGAATAAGCCTCTAACTAAGCCTCCCCCCACCCCTTATATTCCATGATTTTATGGTTCTGTCCTTTTCTAACCAGGTACCATTCAGAACCTTCCTGGATGCCATCCAAACATATTTGGAAGAACCCAAATTGGATACATTTATTTTATAAAACCTATGTCTAAATTTTTAAAAACATGCTGCAGTCACATCAGTGACTCAAATGATCTTTAAGCACTGGATTTTTCTACTCAGAAACAACTATTTTAACATTAAGCCCACCTAGAATTGCTGTGATTTTTGATAATGAACTTCAGCTTTCTTAAAGTTGCTTAATACATTACAAAAGAGTTTATAATTACAATTTATTTTCGGCTAGAAACAAACCT
>JANHZU010000002.1:331569-342618 GCA_032468055.1 Acrochordus granulatus
CTCGCTAGTCTGCCGGGTTTTTTATTTTGTTTTAATGGGGGGTTTATTTTTATTTTAATTGTTTTTAATATATTGTTTTTTTATCGTTGTTAGCTGCCGAGAGTCTTTGGATTTCGGCAGCATGTACATTTAATAAATAAATAAATAAATAATTACAAAGTTACTGATCACTGAGGTCAACAGAGAGGTCCTCTGTGGTCATCTGCACTTTGACATGGTCTCCTCCTAACACTGGCCAAATGCCTATTGTTACTTCTTTTAACATTTGTTTTAGACTTCTTTCTTTTCTGTATGAAAGTTGGAAGAGTTTCAGTTTTGTTTTCTCCCACCACCACCTTTCCATGAATCTGTTTCTACCTTCCCCTTTTGATTTTATTTTGGTCATTTTTATGGTAAGACAGTAGAATGAGAAATATCTATTAATCAATTTATATGGCTGCCCATCTTTTAGAAAGTGACTCTGGTCGGCATAAAAGAAGTGTTCAGTACAAGGTATGGAAGCAGAATAAAATAAATTAAATAATAAATGAAGTGAAGCTGGCAATGACTTTTGTAAGAACAGGTCAACACCTGTTGTGCTGGCAATTGTGTGAATCCAGTAAAAATCTTGTATTGCTCAGAATTTAGAAGATAAAAGAATCATGATAGCGAAAGGAACAAGAATCATTGATCTTTCTTGAATATACTGTAGGTATTTTAGTCACTATAGTAGTACCTATATCATGTCCAACATTTAGCAGCAATATTTTGTAATGCCTTCCAACAGACAGAGGCAACAGAAGAAGAAAGACATTGACTTCTCTCCCAAGAGAATATATATAATAATATATAATCGAAATGGCACAAACTATCAACCTATTCTTGTAGAATCAGGAAGCTTGAGAATAATACCTGACAAATATAGGCCCAAAGGCATTTCAAAATATGTGTTGATCAGACAGTCGACACAAAGAGTTTATATTCATCTTATTATTGTCTCTGTTTTCAAAATGCACATTTCTTTCCTACTGCTTCTATAGCCTCAGTGCAGTGGCTCTGACAGTGGGGAACTGGAGATTTAATTTTCAGCATTTAAAAAAAAAATGTCTGCTATCAGTCATCTTTGGATAATATATTTCTGAATTTTCATTTTTAGAAAAAGGTAAAGGTTTCCCCTGCCAGTCTTGGCTGACTCTAGGGGGCGGTGCTAGGGAGTGAATAAGCCAGCATTGTCTGAAAATGTTTCCGTGGTCATATGGCCAGCTTGACTATTTGCCAGGGTGGTACAGAATGCTGTTATCTTTCTCACTGAGTTAGGAGGTCTCTATTTATCTACTTTTATTTTTACATGCTTTCGAACTGCTACACTGGCAGAAGCTGGAGCAAATAATGGGAGCTCACCCCTTTACGTGGTGCTTGGATTTCAAACTGCTGACCTTCCACTCAACAAGTCCACTGTCTTAACCGCTTGGCCACAAAGGAGCTAAACTAGAGAGACAAGACTGGAATATCACAGATTATCTCTGCAAAGGTTACATATGAATGCATGCAGTCAAAGCAAATCTCATCACTTGTTAAGTGGATGGATGCACGCCACTCACTTTAGGGTTATATCCAAGCTTTACCACGCACCAGTATCATGTGTGTATAGCAAAACAAAAATTTGCTTGGAAACACACAGAATATCATGAGTTTATAGCAATATATTTAGCAACTTTAAATTAAAATTGAGAACAAAGGGAGAACAAGAAGACTTGGAGATTTAAAACATCTAAAATCTTTATGGGAGCAATTTGTTAAGATAATAAAATAAAATAATAAAACAAAAAACGGTGTTACTGGTGATTATACCTAGAAGGCAGAGTGGAAGAATCTGAATGGAATAATCATAACTGTTCCCGAATAGAAAACCTACTTATTAAGCCTTTTCTGCATCTCAAAGGAGGTAGTTTTATGTTCAACCCCAAAATCAAACCCCAAAGCCTTAGCTTCTTTTTTTCATTTAAATTATGGGAGTTGGTCCAATATATGAAAAGCATTGGGTTGGAGAAGGTTGTACAATAATATAATATACAGCTTTTCCACTATATAATAAGTCACAAAGCAGTAGGATACTTGGCTTTAAAGAATTGGCATATAAAATCAAAGAGACAGGCAATGCGGTAACATAAATTTCTCTTTTGCTTCTTTTTCCCAGCCTGAAATTTTAAGACGAGTTTTCAGAATGACATTAACTCAAACTGAAAATTAGCTGAAACTGGTCAAATTACTGCTACTATACAGAGCAATCTGCCCCTCGTGCAAAGCTTGTTTCAGCCCAGTCAGAAGCTCTTTCTGAGAAGAAACGGGACTAGTCAAGGCCGAAAGCATGCACCAGGTTACACAAAATCCATGCACTATTTGCCATGTTCAAACTACCACAAAACTGGGGTACAGACAAACCTGTGACTACACCAAGCAACAAGAAATTCTAGCATGAATAATGTCAGGGAACTTACGTTGGCATGGCTCAACCATTATTTGGATGGATTAGATATGGGAAAAAAGTATGCTCCTGGGCCTAAATCCCCTACTCTAAAGCACCCAGCCTCACCTGTTTTCTCTGTATCTAAACTGCATTCCATCTTCAGATGTACATCTTCCACCCTTTATGAGCACTAAGTATAGTAGATGGCTTTTAGTTTCCAGTCCGCTTATGTTTTTCTACTCATTCATCCATGCTTTTAGCTTGTCAGACATTTAAAAAACCTATTAGGAATCCTCCATTTAATGTGCTGACTTTCAATTTGCCTTCATTACCATTTTGCATATAGGGTATTGTTAGCGTATTAACATATCCTAGGGTAATTTATGGCTGAGCTGCAAACATCTAGTCAAAGGACAGCAAAACCAATTTGATTGCATACTTCATGAATGGAAAGCCCATTGGTCACTACGTGGACTTATATCAACCAACCAAAACCACTGCCTAGCTATCTTGGGAAGCTCAAGATGGTCACCGGGTTTTTCTAGTCCAGTGTCTCAAGATGTTTTGGTTCTCAGCTCCAAGAATTTGCAGTCACCCAAGGGCCGTGATGGCTGATAGTTACAAGAGCCCAAGTTCAAACCATGGTGAGAATTCTAGGTAATGGGAGAAGGCTGCTTAGAAATAAGCATAAACAGACCTAGTTTCCTTCCTGAGATAAAACAGATTTGTTTTAAGATTTAAACAGCAGAACAGGGAGCAGAATGGCACAAATCTATGTAAGACAAAAAAAACGACTGATCTGCATGTTTTGCATACTAACAAAGCAAGCAATCCATCAACTTGATCTATAAAATTGCAGTTCTCTTTAGCGGCTTAGCAAAGGAGAATATCTCCACCAAGATCCGTATCTGGTTTCAACACGGAAAAAATAGCAATTCTAATCATCTTTGATGCAAAAATTAAACCACAGAGAAAGCCAAGCTATGAAACAAAGACTGAATCTGCAGTGGTGCATGGGTCATGCACTGTTATAATCCAGCCCATGAAGTATGGCACCAAGAGATTCATCTGAGCAAAGATAAGTCTTTTTTGGGGGAAGAACTTAACTCTTGACTTGTAACAAATAATCAGCAAAGCAAGAACAGAAATGGATATTCTTCCTTCTGCCTTTCAAATACCTATACAGTACTCTTAATCAGAGAGAGTGGCCAGGCAGCAAAGTTGGCAAAAGTCTAAAATCCCTATCAAGCTGTAAAAATCAATTTTTTTGTAGGTGGTTAGGAAAGAATCAACCAAAAAAATATTGCCAAGGTTAAATGAGATTGGAGAAGCTTCAATGCTAACAGTTAAATGAATCCAGCATAGCTCTTTTCATGGCTGCAAGAGAAAAGAGCTATGCTAAAATATTAACATATCTGTTAGGTGCAAAGGATCAGGCTTAGTTGGTGCAGTTCTAGCTAACAGATGTTGCAAAGTTACAAGAATTTCTCCAACTGCCCACCAAACCTGCACTCTTCAGATAAGGCTAACGTCCTCACAAGGGGTTGGACCTTGGGCGTTTGTCCAGCAACTCAAGGCTGATCCAGGGTTAACCTGGTTCCACTTTCTTTCTCCCACAATATCTGAATTCAACATACATATAAGGAAATGTGTCTTTTAGCAAGTACTTCAGCTATAATGTCTTGACTGTTCATTGTAGGGTCTGAAAATCTGTTTTTCCAGGCATTTGAGCCAGGAGGTTAGGCTGGTTCTGCTGGTGTTTGAGGGGCTGTTGTTTAAATCAGGGCAACCGAGATTATATTGTTACAGTGTTTTTTATCTTTAAAGGTAGTCCTCAACTTATGAATGGTCACTAAGCAACTGTTCAAAGTAATGAAGGACCGCCCCAGAGCTACTTATGACCCGAATTCAAAGTTCCAATGGCTGCTCCTCCCTCTCACTGATCGCATTTTAGGCACTCAGCCACCAGCCTGCACGTAGGCTGTTTGCAGCATCCTGTAGCACATGACTACGATTTGCAATGTTTTTGGCCATTTACTTCTGGTTTCCTGAAAAATCGTCCATTGTGGACGATGGATTCACTTAATGACCAGGGTGATTCATTTCACGATCACTGCAAAAAAAGTCATAAATCTGGGCACAATCATGTGACAACCCACTTCACAACCAGCATGACTTCTGACCATAATTCCGGGTTCAATTACAATTGTAAGTTAAGGACTATCTGTATAACCTGCCCAGAATCATAGCAGTGCAATAGGCACCTCCATAAACAGACTGATAAATAGTTTCTTTTTCATTACCCACCAGAAGCAATTTAGGTGTGGAATTACAATCCCTGCCTGATTCTCTGGTGATGTGACAAAAGGCCCAAACTTCAGATATGAGGCTGACATCTCAAAGACCTCTGCTTTTTCTGCAAAGACTTATGAAACCATCCTTTACTTCCTTCTGATGAAAAACTGTTGTGACTTCTGATCTCCCAGCTCAACTTTCTGAGGGGTTCCCATTAGGAAATGGTACTGGGTGAGCCAGAAGTCAAGACAGATTACTTAAACACTCCAGGATTGTCACTGATCATACACAAATTAGCATGACTTTGGCAACTGCCTCTCTTATCAAGAGAGTTTCTCCTGGAAATCTTAATCCTGTTGCAACATCTTTGGGGCTGATCTCTTCTTGAGAGGTGAAAGGCCATTCCCAGAATAAGAAGCACATGCAGCTTTCATGCTTTTTTAAAGCCTGCGATGGGTTTCCTCTCCATAAATCAGTAGCAGACAATTTTTGATGAGCTGAGGGTTGCATTTGAGTAATATGATAGCGTAGCACACAAAAACAAACAATAAAAAACAAAATAGGCAAGAGTAAAGCCTGAAGCTGAACTCATTTAAGAGTACTCAGTGCAGTTGATATAATTATTCCCCAAGTGTTGAACAATCTTTCCATTCTGTTATGTTAAAAATAACAATTCAGTAGCAACTTTTTATGGCCCTGAAGGCTTCAAGCTGTGCAATTCTGTCATTAAGTGATATCGCCCAGACCAAAAGCATACATGTACAAAATTATAATAGAATGGGGGTATCCCCAGAGGCAGACTGTTTAGTTTCAGTCATGAAGAGTAACTTAGCATTCTTTCTTGTAAGAAATCACATGCAGCATCTCTCAATCTCACCAACACATAAGTAAGGAAAGTTAGGGAGATAAGGACCAAATGACAATTAGATGCATCCACCAGACAGACACCATCTCTCCTTCTATTAAGGCTGCCACTGTTCTTCATTGTTTCCTGTTCTATTTAGCATCTATTGGATATTTGTTGTTAGAGTAACAGCCTCAACTGGTATTTAATAACATATGGAAAATTAATAATATATTTACAAAATATACAGTAACATCTACCCACCAAATCCTTATCTTTTAGCAACCATCACCTAGCCTGCAAATCATGCATTCCTATTCTGTTGTTGGTCTGCAACTGTCATCCTGCTTCATCCCATGGCTTGAGGCTGCTCACTTGAGACTTTTATATTAGTTGATTTCAATCTGTTCCCAAAACATTTTCATGACCATTTCTAACCATGACTGAATGGAACGAGACAGAACTGACACCACTCACAGATACACTTCTGCAGAGGCAGCCCTGTTTTTGCTTTTTGGCTGTGCAAAGGCTAGCCCTGAATCTTAAACAGGGTGTGATGAAGTGCTTCGGGTGAATGACACAACATGCACTCAAGATTTCCAAATGAAAAGAGGGAAAGTGAGGAGGGGTCTCTTCCGGACACATCTACCTTGCTCCACCAACCCCATGGTGGCACCGGAGGCTGCTGCTGCTGCAGACATGGTGGCAGGAGCGGTGGTCTGTCTGCCCACTGTTAGCACCAGTTTGGAAAACAAAGAAATAAAGGACAGCAAGTAGGAAAAAGGATGGGGAAAGAGTTAGAGAAGAGCGGAGGCAGAGAGAGACAGAAAAAGAAAAGGCAGAGGGAAAGTAATAAGGGGAAAGAAAGGAGACAAAGGAAGCAGAACAAGATTAGAGTTAAAGTTGAGATGAGGAGACATGACTATTGGTAGCAAACGTGCATTCACTTTTACACAATCCGCGGATCTTTTCCATCAGATCAGAGTTATTATCTTCTTTCTCTGCACTGGAACCCCATCCACTGGAGGGGAAACGTTGTGTCTTGGTTTAGGCTCATAGCTTCTGAAGATGCTCTAGAGTACTCATTCTGCAACTGAGTCTTGGAAAGCATGATGCCTGGAAAAGGCTTCTGGAATAAGGAAGGTCTGCTGAACATTAAAGAAGAAGTCTTACTGTTGGGGTTGAGAATTCCTAGATGTTGCTAAATCATGGGATGCAGCACCACTTCTGCTGTTGGCTTCCTGAGCTTCACTGATGTTTAAAAACACCGCAGTAACCGTTTTTCTGTTTCTGAGTTTTCCTCCACTACGATTCTGAACCTCTTAACTGATGAATCACTTAGCAATGAATGTTAAAATGCCAAGTTTGAAAGCCTCAAAACCAGAAAATACTCTGTAATTCCAGAAACGTTTATGGAATTTGGGAGTGACCATAAAATTACTGAGGAAGAAGTCAAAGAAATTGATGGCAAAATACAAGTGTGTTGTAGCTATCACCTTTTTTCCAGCTGGGAGGATCAGGCCAGCATTAGGATCCCATGGCTTACCCAGCTATAATTCCAGGAGATTCCATCAATCCCCTGGCTAGCAACAGGCTAGGAGGAGAACAAAGGCTTGTGATGTGTTTATTGCTGAAGGTCACTCCTTCTTTTCAACATCTTTGCCCATCTTCCCTCTTCTTCCTCAACGTCTTCAAAATGCCATAATTTCCCAGTTACTTTGTCCATCAACACCCAGTTTTTGCCCAGAAATTGCTACATCCTGAATTAGATAAACCACACTCGCAAAAATCTTTTTCTAGAACTAACAGGCTTTTCAACCCCTGCTAGCTGTAGAATTTGAGTTTTCTAGGTGCAGAAAATGGATTGTGCTGTTATTTGCTGGAAAATTCATAGGGCTTTGATTAGGCCCATGAACAGAGATGGGAAAAGAAACCCTGCAGAAAAGTGAGGAGGGAGAAACAACAGTGGGGGTGGACTATCGCTTGAGGCATCTACTCAGCCATCTTTACACCCTCATTTTTAGAAATCAAATGTGTTTGTTTCCTGTTTTGCAAGAAAAGCAACTCATTTCCCTAAGTATGAAAGTATGTTGCTCTTTTAGAAAATGTTTCCTAGATTGATGACTCCTTTGAACTAAGACCCACTGGTTGGGAAAAGCAGACCGCAACTCTACATCCCCAGACAAAGCCAACTAGAAGAATTAATATGCTACAGTCCAAAGCATGTGCTTCTCAAGGTTTCCCATCCTATTACCAAGCTTTCCTTCCCCCCAGGAAACCAAAATAAGGAAATAATCTAATGAATCTGCCCTACTCAGACCAAGAACAGCTATAGAAAAGTAAGAGGACCATTTCAGAAACAGAGGAAAATAGATTTGGGGAAATTTGCAGCAACTCCTCAAAGGTCTGGGGTAGAATTAGGATTAAATTGCAGTCAAGCTATGTAACTAAATGTATAGAGGCATTTGAAAAATATAGTGTAGTGTAGTTTGGAGGCAAAAGACAACACACAGACAACTGGCAAAGTTGGGTATCCCAGTACTAAAGCAATGAATCGAAAGAATTTAGTTGAATTTATTTAGGACAAGGAAGGGAGACATGTGAAGGAAAGAATAGTCCACAGGAGGTTTGGCAGGGCTAATGAAAAAAATCTTCATGGATGGCCTTTTATGGACATTCAGGTTTTTTCTTACTGCCTTTTAAATCACAGAAAACAGCCTTTTAGCAGAAATAAATTAAGTTTGGGTTCTACTTCTGGTTCCAGTTTAACTTTTTGATGATAATATTATCATATCCAAAGAACACAGTGTATTAAGAGAAAAGGGATGAATGTCACACCTCAAGACTGAGGTTAAACAATAGTGGTTTAGAAGAATTTCTTTGTATTTGCTTGCTTTATTTTAATTAAATAAAGGAAGGAATGGCAAGAACTGAGGTGTAATTCTTGTTTTTGCTCATCATTAAACAAAGCAAAGCTTTTCTCACCTGAAAAGTTTCTTGTTGCCAACATAGTAGTAAGAATGGCACCCTAAAAGGAAGAAAGCAGAATAAAGTAAATAAAGGTGAAAAGGAAACTCTTGAGAAAATTTTAAACCCAAGGGGGGGGAAAGGAGAATAGATTATGTCTTGCATAAACATAGAATAAACATTGCACAAACAATAAGAATTGTTTTCAATGCTCTCTATGTGTTCCATGTCTCTATTTTTATAGACCTGTGTGAAGAGGTGTTTCATCCACTGTATCCTTTTGAAATGTTTCTGAATCAATATAAAATTCTGTGCTAGAAACTGCTCACTACTCAAAAAATGACAATAAATCAGTGGAGGTCATATTTGGATTTTAACACATCCCCAACATCCAATATTTTGCCACTGCTGCCCTATCATGCGACAAAAGCAGCAGCCATGGATTGTTGAAAGTTTATGTCCACATTTTTCACAGCGGTACTCTTTCGGGTCCAGAGACAGGATCTGAAAAGGGTTAGGGTGAGGGTTGTAATCTATTAATTTCTCACCCCTTTCCATCCCTCTAAAGCACAAAAGGGTTATTATCCTCATTGTAGGTTTC
Source organism: Acrochordus granulatus (assembly GCA_032468055.1). NCBI lineage: Eukaryota > Metazoa > Chordata > Lepidosauria > Squamata > Acrochordidae > Acrochordus > Acrochordus granulatus. The sequence continues at coordinate 340,723 of JANHZU010000002.1, forward strand.
AGAGCAAAGTCAAGCTGAAATAATAGTACTATCTGCCTAAAATCACCTGTTGAACTTCACAGGAAATGATTGTTCAAACTGTGGTTCAGATTCAACACACTAACCAATATTCTGCCTTTTGTTTTTTTCATTATCCCAGCTGCAATCCACTTATGTAGGACACCATCCCTGGAATACTGAATTCCACAGGGAAAATAAAAGAAGTATTCAGAAGACAGCGCAAACTGGCTGTTGGCTCTGTCTTCTGGAAAGTTTAGTGACTAAATAATGAATAATTATTAATTTATATATTTATTACTAAATAATAAGATAATGAATGCAACATCTTAGATGCTGCAAGAACTAGTTGATTCATCGGAGGATAGCAGAAAAAATTATCTAATTGCTAAGCAGAACTACTGATTTAATGAAGATTTTCTGAAGTGGATTGTTGATTAACATTCAAATCTTTGCAGAAAAAGATGAATGTAGATAACATGCTATTGGGCAAAAATGAAATAATTCCATTTCTTTTCATTACAACTAACCTTTGCCATGCTTGAAAGGTTAAAGACATCTTGTCAAATAAATCAAATCAATTAGCACAAGGCCTGGAGAATGTGTAGAAGATAAAATGCTTGTGCCCTAAGCTGCCCATTGTAATACTATATCACTTTTACAGCGCATAGGATACAGGTGAAATAATGTGTAACAGATATGGAATTAATAGGTAATGAGTGCATTGTAATGGGAAATAGGCTGCTTTTAGAAAAGAAACAGATGTCTAAACTTTGGGGCAAATTTCAAAATTATCTCTATCATGTCCTGAAGGATAATCATTTTCATTTGTCTTTCTCATCCAAAGCAGAGGCTAAGACTTTACATTTGATTTTAAAACCAGCAAGGAACTGAAACAGGGACTAAAGACAAACTCTCTTGCTAACATAAATGTTGTATGAATTTCACCTCTGGTTTATCATGTGTGCCAAATGTCATATTGGTTACTAAGATAGCTGCTTGGCTATGATCTCCCACCATACTATACAGGTAGTGCTTGGGTTATGACCATAATGGAGCCTACCCATCATGGTTGTAACTCGTGAAGATCATAAAGCAGGGTTGGTCATGTGACTGACCCAATTTTATGATATTTTTTGTGGTTGTTGTTAAGTGAACCACTATGGTTCTTAAGTGAATCCACAGTTTAAGTGAACTACATAGTTGTCAAGTGAACCAGTGGTTCAGTTTGGGCACAGTTTTGCCAAAAACTGGAAGCAAATCCTTGTTTTCAGCAAGGGAAAAGTAAGTTTCCCCTTTCAATCATGTCCAGTGCTCATCTCCATTACATATCCGAAGAGCCAGCACTGTCCAACAATGCTTCCGTGGTCATGTGGCCAGCATGACTACATGTCAAGGTGCATGGAAGGCTGTTATCTTCCCACCAATGTAGGCAGCATCTATTTGTCTATTTGCATTTTTGCATGCTTTCAAACTGCTAGGTTAGCAGGAGCTGGGGTGAATAACAGGAGCTCGCCATGTTATGGTTCTCAAACTTGGGCTGCAGACCTTCTGGCTGACAAGCTCAGCATCTTAACCTCTAGGTCATTACACCCTCTGCTGTTTGCGGCAAAACCATTGTAAAACGCAGCAACATGATCATGGGGCATTGCCAACAGCCCTAGCGCTGAGTGCCCAAAATGCAGTCAAATGACTGTAAGAAGGGCCTGGTTGTCAGAACTTTGAATCTGGGTCAAAAGAACCCCCAAGCAGGTACGTTGGAACTTTGAACAATCGCTAAGCAACTGCTCACAAGTCAAGGACTACCTTTATGGAGCAAAAACATAATGGTCAGATTGTCACACGGACGTTATTTCTTGAGGTATGAATGGCCCATTTTTAAATCAGAGGATGGAAGTT
>JANHZU010000002.1:346885-356933 GCA_032468055.1 Acrochordus granulatus
AAAATTAGACCAATTTTTTGATTTTTAGAAAAGCAAATTCTGAACTTTTTTGGGGGGCTATTAACTTTCTGGTGAAACCTAGCAGATTTTAAGGCAGAGAGAAAACAAGCAAAAGAAAGCATTGCTCACATCGTAGGCACCAGCCTTAATCTGTTGATACAGCTTGTGCTGATCCTCATCCCAAAAAGGAGGATACCCCACCAGTAAGATGTAAAGAATAACACCTGGGGAAAAGAATGGAACAAGAGCAAATTTATAAGCAAGTATCTGACATATTACAATGGATTAGACCTGGTCGTTTGACTAATCAGTTAAGTAATAATCTAAACTGAACTAAATAAGTGATCCAAATCTTGAGTTGCATACTCTACTCATCGTGATTTAGAGATAGAGAAAAAACAAGCAAGGAACAAAGCAAGCAAACAAACAAACAGTTTCTGATTCTACCTTGTAATCTACGAGAGATTTCCAAATTGTAAGTAACAGCATCAATACAGGCTACTTCTTTTATAGAAGAGTGTGTGTGTATATGCAAATAGGGGAAGTAAATAGGGAACGGGACAACTAACAAGCACTTGAGAGGCACATCCCATCTACACTGTTCACTGGTCTTCAGCAGAAGGTGAAGACCTGGAACCAGATTTATCAGCCTGGGGTGTCCACAGGGCATAGTTTAAAAAAAATATAAACATGTTGTCCATGACAATTTTGTGTGTGTGTTGTGTGTCACACAAAATTCTTCAATTGGACTGCCATGACCATCTTCATCATTTTGACCACACCCTGCTACATTCCTGCTACCAGCAATGGTAAGATTTTGCTTATGCTCCATCCAATCGAGCCCAGTTTCTGGTGACCGCACAAGTACTTCCATGTCACTTTCTTAGCAACAGTACAGAACTGAACACTATTTTTGTTCATATTAGTGCTAAATTTAGTATTTATTATTGCTTTTTGCTATGGGCCATCTTTGAAAATTCTGCAAGGAGGAACATAAATGCATGCATATATTAATAAACAATCCAATTTATTAGGAATTTGAATGCCTGGTCAATCTGAACCCACACAATTTGCTCTATAAAATTGTCTTCTAGAGTATATCAGAGTTTTGAGGGTGACATGCCAACTTTTTTGAGCTGCTCTACAGTGGGGTGCTGAGGTATAAGGTAAATGGGAAACCCCTTTTGCAACTCTATATGCCCGCTGTGGTACAGAAGAATCATGCAGTTCCCTCTTACCGCATGCCCAGATATCCACAGGTTTCCCATAAGCTTCTTTGCGTAGAACCTCTGGAGAAAGATAGCCAGGAGTACCTGCAAAGCCTGAGGAAGAAAGCAAAAATTGCCAACACACATATGTTCACCCAACAGTCTGGATCCACCAAGCAAATCAAGAAAAGAGGAAGGGAGCATAGTTCCACCCAGCACTCACCAAACCAGGCCTGCTGGTCTCCTTGCACCTCAATAGCCAAGCCAAAATCTGCCAATTTCACTGCTGCTCCTTTGCATTTGCTGGCCAGAAGCAGGTTCTCCGGCTGTTGGGATGACCCAACAGAATACAGGATGATGTTTTCATAGAGTCATGTATGTTTTGTGGTTAGTTTAAATCAAAAGTGGGAAGGAAGAAAAAAGAAACAACAACCAGTTTGCAGAAGCCCATCAGATATTTGCAATTCACCCCCTCCCCTCTAAACAAATTGAGACAGACAGACCAAGAGAGAACCTATTTTAAGCAGAAGATTGAGATAATCCACTAGAGCAGCCCACCTTTGCATGGACTGCTGATGGTGGACTGAACATTTTTGACCTCATCACTGAGAACCCTGCTAATTATGACAGGGTGATTTGATTTAGTTACATAATGAGAGATCCAATGTGCTTTTGTGCATGTGTCTCTACTACTGCAATCCTGTACATATTGACTTGGGAATTCAATCCACTGAAGGCAAGTTGGCACGTCTAACATTGGCCTGTTGGTCCTCCAGGACCATCTCTACTGCATACATATATATTCCATTGTAGCCTAACTTATAATTCAAATGATTGGCACTCATCGAGAGTTAGAGGGAAATATCTAACAGGTTCAAGAGGACAAGATTTCTACACTTCCAAGTAAGCTGTTTTTAAAATGAGTTTAAGTTGGGAAAACAGATTCATATTCCTTTTGCGTGTACATCGATTGGTCTAGATTGGGGAGGCATACCAAAACTGCAAGGAGTAACCATAAAGAAACATGGTTCTTTCACCATAAAGCTGTAACTTTCATCCTCTTGATCTAAGTCTGGCTGATAATATATAATGCCCTCCCAAAAGTACTCTTAACTATTCAGCCTATCAGTACCTTTTAGAAGGCAAATTGTAATACTAAAATGCTAGAGATGACACTCAAGCATCAGTGAAGTGATGTTTTGTGTTTACAAATTAGCATTTCATGGGAGAAACTAATCTCTTGGGAAGATTTAGGAGATAGATTTCACTTTTGCCTGGAGTATTATTTGCCAACTTGGAATTATTAAAACATTTCTTATGAGAAGATCTTGAGGCTGCTTCTCTCAGAACTTGAGGCTTTGCTTGCGTTTAGTTTTGGGAACTCTGAATTTTGACCCTTTCTTCCTGTTGGTATCACAAATTCACTGAAGGAGGTTGGATTAAAACTTCTCCAAACAAGAATTTTGTAGTGCTTGTCTTCCTAGTTTCAAATTGGGGTAGACTGGATGGTGACAAGTTAGGTAAGGCTAGATCCATTCTTCCAATTCTCTCTAGTCACGTCACAAATGTAGTAGAATGGGATGAATGCATATATATTTTAATCTTTATTTTACAATAATAAAGCTATGAAAGAATATCCCTGGCTACAACATCAAAGAGAAAAAGCACATAATGGTGGCTCTCTGGTTTTCGGTTAGTAAACTGAGAACAACACAACAGACAATATTTGATCCACCAAACATGCACAAGGGCTCCCCTCCATTCCATCCTTTGATTTTTTTTGTTTGCTCCAACAAATATGGATTAATAAGATTCATTTTGCAACCCATTACAGCTGGTGTGCAAATAGGCAGTCCAGAGACTCTATCTGCTCAGAAATTAACAGAGACAGAAGTATCCCTGTTGAATGCATTCCTGAGGAAACTTTGGGAATGATACAAATTATAGAGAAAAACAATGTATGCAAGCTCTGGTAAAAAAATTAGGGGCAAATTGTGGCTGCCAGTATGCTAACATGCACTGTTGAATCTATATATCATGCAATTTTCTTAAGAGATTAGGAAGTGCACCATAAAAACAACAAAAAGAACTTGGATTCTGCACACCATATTCTCCACTAATGGGAAGTCCAATGATTATTAATAAGAGATACATCCCATTGAAGAAAGTGGGTTTTAATATGCTTAAGAACCTTTCAACTAGCCATCAACTCATACACACCATTACACCTCTTTGAGATAAGGGAGAAGACCGTTCCAACTTGGAAGGACCCATGGTCACCTTTCAACCATTCTGCCATTGTCTAATCTCAAACAGAATGTCATGCAGACCTACAGGGAGACGAGCAATGGAAAGCCAAAGAAGCAGTGCAGTGGTGGCTTCACTTTTATTCTGCTGTGCCTTTGTAGGAAAATGCCACCTTCACCCAGAACTTATTTTACCCTGAGATTGAAAGCTTCTAACTCTCACTTCTTTGTGCTTTGCTTTTCTGCCTAGATGCAGCTTAGATGCAGCCACTTAATAACTCTGGGATAGCAATTCCTCCAGTGGCATGATTATTAGGGGATGGGAAACATATTTCTAGCAAAAGGACATATTCCCCAGTGCAATGCCACTGCATTTAATGAAGTCATTTCCCACTAGCAATTTCATAACTAATTTAGGCTTCACATTCAAACTAGAGTACTTTCTTAAACTGTATTCCCAATTAGGAAACTCCAAAACAAGCTGCAACATCTGTGATAAGCCCATTTGCACTTTGGTTCCAGATGTAGGTGTACTTTGAGTGGTCCCTTTAGAACGAAGGAGAATTAAATTAGTTGTGATAGTCTTTAATCCTATTGGTTTAAAGAACTTTAACATTATAAAGTCAGATCATAGTATTTTCTGGTGACAGAACATGTTGCCTGGCCTCCCTTTTTTCAACAACCAACACCAAATTAAATAGAAAAACAATGCAAGGAAGCGGTTCCACCAGACATTCATTGGGTCTTCTAGACATTCTAGAAGCTCCATTAAAAGCAAAAGGGATAACATTTGTGAGAAAATATTTATTCTTTATATGTAGTGCCAATAAGACCTTTCAAAATAGAAGCCAACATCTGGCAAAGCTACTCTACTGAATACTTCTAAGTGTAAACAGCTATGAAACACAGAGGTCAGTTTCACACATTGCACTATACCATGATTTAACCATGTTAAATTAACCCTAAGTCGCTGGATTTATACTTCATACTGACTTGAGAACCAAACTTCTTAACCACAATGACAGGGTTCACAGTACACCATAAGCTAATACCAAACAAGCCACATTTGTCTTAATATGATGAATGAAGGCAGAGGTTGTCTTTGGAGTTAACGACAAATCATAAAATAGTCTGAGACCAATGTAGCTGGTTGGTCACATGCTTGCCTGTCACACTTCTAAGTCTACTTGAGAATTCCTTTGGTTCTAATTTAAGGGTCATTTATGGTCTGTTATAAGTCAACATAACTACTGCACTTTATTGATTTCATGAAAATGTCTACTGTAATCAGCTACTGATTAGTCAAGAGTGAAGGTTACCAACTATCAGAAAATCATATCAACTGAATCTTTTCTAAAAAGTTTAGATAACTTTTTATCTAATAATGTTATTATGGTCAGCAACCAAGTTACAATTAAACTAAAACTTAGCTACTATATGAAACACTATACCCACACTCCACAGTAATTTTCACAGCCCTAGGAGAATGCACAATTATAGATTATCTTCATCTATTATTCCCTTCATTCTAATTCCACTTTTCTGCAAATGGCTGGAAAATGAACTGGTGAATTCAGTTAGCAAAAATTAAACAGATTATATTCACAAGCACGCTTAACTTGGCAGTACATTCCAAGGACAAACATGCAAAGGAAATTTGCTTGTATTTTTAATGTCACAGAAAAGCGTCAGAGGACAATAACAGCTCAATTGCCATTCCAGCTTCTTTGGAGAAGAGAAGAATCCCATGCCTCAAGACAATCTAATCATGTTTTTGAAAATAGCTTCAAGTCCCAGTCCTTACGTTCCGGATGATATAACCTGAACTCTTTTTTGCTAACCATCCAAATATTTTTGAAATGAGAGCATCCACTGTTCAAACCGTTAAACCTTACTGTAACCAATAACTTTTTGCACAATATGGATAAGCTAATTAAAAAGACAGAACATGTTATCCATTAAGACTACAATCTTAATGACTCTTACAGTTGTTGGTGCTCTTAAAATCGATTGTTTTCTTGCAGACATTGCATTACCGTACTAGGTAACTTCATCAGTCAGGTAGCAAAACATCTGCAAGAAAACAACCAAGCTCAGAGAGCACCAAGGACCGCACAGTTCAATCTGAGCTCCAAATATTCTTTTCTATTTAACTCTTAAGGTATATAAACTCACTCCATTTAGTTGTATCTTTGAGCAAACATTTATAGGATTATGATGGTTACATGCATATATATGCACATATATGCGTGAGCTGAGATCCTCCAGATGCATCTTGTTTGCTATACATCTTTGTGGGACTATATTTAATATGACAGTATTCTAATGAACTTAAAAATCTGTCTGATGTTTGACTTAATTCCATTAAAAGGATTAAGTTGTTATTACACTGGAGGTATTTTTTTTAAAAAAAACTATGCTCATGAATGAAGCAAAGCGTTTTATGATTCTAATGTTATATTTGAATATTTTTAAAAAATTGACTTAGTTTGCAAAACAAATAGGAGAAACTCTGCCTTGCTTCAACTCATTTTTCAAAGTACATCAGTTATTATGAACACTATATATTGTGAGTTAATGCGTTGCTTCCAGACGGAGTTATACTTAGAACAAACTGAAGGAAATTAAAAACCATGACTAAATTTAGTTCCCTTGATTTCAGTTGATCCTCTGGAAATACTAAATTTAGAACTGAACCATTTAGGCTGCATTTCCTTATGTAACTGCATAAAGTAAATATTTCCATTTGTACTTCATCTTTGATTTGTATAAGAAAAAAAATCAGCAACCAAGACTTTGTTTTGTTGCAAATACCAGATTAACACATATTAACGGATGTGCTAAATGGATGTCCTTTTGTTGTAAAGGACTAGTAAAGGAATGTTTCTTATCACTACAGGTAGTCTCTGCTTACTAACTTTAATTGGGACAGGCAACTCCATTGATAAGTACAGTGGTCACTATGCGTAAAACCACGTAACTATGAGTCGCAATTTCATTTCTGCATTCTCCATTAATTCTGCTTATTAGAAGTCAGTTGAAAAGCTCGCAGATGGTGAACATGTGATTGAGGGACACTGCGCCAGTCCTAAATTAAAGGGTTGATGGCAAAGCTGTGTTCTTTCCAACCATCGTACTTTCCAACAGTCACTAAACAAGGCAGTTGGTAAGTGAGGACTACTTGGACACTCTTATAGATTATCTTACATGGATTATCACTGGCTCTGTATTATATCAAAATTGCACACAAAAGCCTCTTGGAATAATAGAAGCTTGGTTGCAAATTGCACAGCTCCATTTGGAAAGCTAAGGGAATGGCCCACACATTATCCCATGCATGAGAAACTGTACTTCACCTCTCAAGAGATTTTATTTTAGCAATTAGAGAGAGGGAAAAAAATCTGCTATCAAGAACCACAAGCTCTTCCACCCCCAACCTGTTACTATGGACAGGTCTTTGGCAGAAGCTAGAACTTTTCAACAATGGAATATAAAGCAAAGGGTTTTTTTTCCTGCTGAAGTAACATTGTCCAAGGATCTGGGTACATTTTGCAGAACCTGTCAGTGAAGAGTTTAGGGAGGTTTAGGTACAATCTGTATTAGGCAATTTTGAAGGCAAATCCATTGCAAGCCAAGCCAGCTGTTTAAATAAACCAAGTAGGAACTTTCAGGCACAGATGATTTTCTTGAGTCCAAAAATGAACCATCCGATTAGCTTGCCACCCAAAACAAGTGAACCCTGCCTGTACTGAACAGAAGGTTAAAGCCATTAAGTAATTGTTGCTGTTTGTTTTCTTTGTTTGTTTCTTTGGTTTTTTTCAACTTTAAAAGGGTTTAACCTCTGGTCACAGTTCCGTGCCAAAACCTAAGAAGAAATAGTAACTACAGAAGTGGAATGAGAGGGGTAGCCCAGATCTTTTTTAAAAAGACCAACATACAGACACAGAACCTTTCAGAAAGAAATTCCCAAGACACAGAGACAAAGAAGGGTTCTTGTCAAGATTCCCCTACTTTATTCTAATTGCCACTATATCACACTCAGGCATTGCTGAACCTTAACCACTTCTTAAACTTGTTAAATGCAAGCTCTTTATAATGCCCCAATAATATCTAGACTCAAAGGAATGTTATAAAGAGTGAACAAAAACCCAAGATCCAATACAGAAAAACTCACAGAAATAAATCATTTGCAGACAGTTAAACCAGACATAGAATGCATGCACACTTCTAGAAAAAAAAAGAGATTACAGCTGCTCTGTCTAGAAACATCATTGTTTGGGTTAAAGCCTTGCCCCATACACCAAAGCACAGGTAGAAAAAAAGTTGGAAATGGTTTAAGGGTGGGAAAATGAATGGCTAAAGGAAAGTGGAAGAAGGCAAGGAGTAAATTAGGGAACCAAATGAGTTTTTTATTCCAAGTATTGGGATTTGGCTGCTCCTTGGTCCTACCCCATGGATTCCCTGGTTGGTCCTCCAACAGCTATCCAGAAATCAGCTCAGATTCACCAAACTGTATTAAGGTTCAAAGAACAAAAACACCATGCAAGCATGTGGAAAGAAAGGAAGAACAAAAGACTTTCGTACGAGGAGGCCCAAAGTATTTGGGCAGTGCTGGGAAGGGAGAATATATCATGACAGAAAGCATGACAAGATGGATGAATGGAATTAGAAGGTCTCCAATGCATTAGGATATGACCATAAAGTGAGGGATCTCACCCATTAAGAAAATTTCTTGCAGTCCAGGACTCACTGGGGGATGTTTTTTGAAGTTCTAACTTGGAATGAGGCAGTAAATGGCAAACAAGAGTTTAGCTGCAACATGGCCAAAAACATAGGAAATAAACAAGGATCTCTGAGGTCTTTTGCATTTTTAGAGCTTGCTCTAGTGGTCCAAAGAAACCAGCTAGGCAGCCTAAGCTGCATTTGTCCCACATTTGACTGTGGGACCTTACACAAGGTCTAGAATTGGTGTACCCAGAACAGGTATCTTACCATGAATTCTTCCTAAATATCTTCCTTCATGCTCTACTTGACCTCAGAATTTCAATGAAGGATGCAATCTATTGTTTAATCACTGAAGGAAACAGCTGTAACTAATTTTTCCATGCTCTTGAGGTCCATTAACATCTCTGCAAAACTCTAGGGAGGATTGGGCTTCCCACTTATATTTCTGCAGTTTGGTAAAGTAAGACTGAAATCAATTGTTTCTTTAATGGGTGGTATCTAGATTAATTTGGCCTTATTTTTGCTCAAATTGGCAAATTATTATTTGAAACATGGCATGTTCTTGGTTTAGTGGAAAATGTGGATACAAATTTTGTGTAGTTTCCTAGAATATTCTGAATTTGGTTGTAGAAGCCAAGTCTTTCATCAATCACAGGAGTAAGGAAAACAGATCTTAAAACACTCATTTAATCTTAGCCAAAAGGCAAAGAAGCTTTTTTTTAGCTTTTTAAAATGTTTTGAACTTGGTGTATTTTAAATTTTTCAGTTTTTAAAATTACTAATTGTTTATATTCCATCCTTCTTATGCTGGTCTATGACCATAATAAAGTTTGATTTGATTTAATCTTAAACAAAAAAAGGAAAGAAAACAATCTAGGAACTGCCCTAAGACTGTTTCTTCAACAAACCATGGTTAAAATCAGGAATGATTTTCAGTCATGGATATCTTTTTTTAAACTAGATTTTAAGGGCCCCAGAATGCATGTTGCACGGGATGGTGATGGCATTGGGGAAGACGGTGGGTACATATCCATGTGCACACATGCAGACACCTGTGGGGGGAAGCTTGTAAAGCAAACCATTCTGCAATTTTCAGAAACAAAAGACATGGAAAACAATGCAACCCAAATCAGCAGTTTGGTGTAGGGATGCTGTGGGGCCATATGAAGACCACAGGTTCCGTATCTCTAGGCAAAACAGACAAACAACTTATCATAAGGTATGAAGTCAACACATTTGTGTCTTTTTCAAAGTCTACAATCTTGTTGTGCTGAGGTCCTTTCAAATGACGTCTATGGGAACAGAATATTAGATTTGATAGGTTCTTTTTAAAATCTGATACAGCAGGATTTATTTATATTAATCACTTCCAGAGGGAACTAAAAGAATGACAGTTTCACTCACTGTTTGGAATGTTAGTTCATTAAGTACATCAGGTAGTAGATCTCCCCTATTTGTCCAAGCCAGGCTAGATCACAGCAGAAAGTACAACACTGGTGCTGTTATATTAAGCTGATTTCTGATTAGTCTGTCAGAGGGATGACCTAATTAATCCAAAATCAAGAAACAAATTGCACAATTATCTAAGGACCCTGGAACGAGATTTTCAGAAATTTTAGTCTGAACAATTCAGAAGTGATCCAACTTCTTTTAACGGAAGGAAAAAAAAAACATGCAAAGATACAAAGACGGACAGACGGACAGAGCAGTGGGGAAGAAAACTCACCTTGAGGTCTCTGTGGACGACCCCCATTTGGTGGCAATGGAGAACAGCCTCCAGGATCTGCTGGATGCAATGACTGCATGCAAACACCAGGGGGCGTGTTAGTTTACGGTGAGTGGTAACAACCGCACAGGCTGGTGGAGTGG
>JANHZU010000002.1:357444-381050 GCA_032468055.1 Acrochordus granulatus
ATGTTACCTTCACTGCAGGGCTGGGATGCATCACATCAATGAGAAATTAACGTGGAGGCCTCCTACTGCCAGGCATGTTAGTGGCCCAAAATCCAAAGAAGACTCTCAGTATGGTCTTCTCAGATCGAAAGCCAACTTGATGACAAATTGCTCAAGATTCGGATAAAACTGATCAGAGTTTTTAAATGAGCACTGGTGAGACAATAGCCAGTTATCTAACTAAGAAATGCTGTTCACACAGGGAAGGAAGGAAACAAATGCTAGCTTTATCTCTAATGTTCCACATGCACCGTGGTCCCTCAGAAGAAACAAAGAAGAAATAGTCAGAGCCACTTCTGTGAAGTGTGAAGCACTTATTCAGAGACACGCAACCTTTTCCAGGTTAAGAGTGACACTGGGTTTTTAAACGGTTTGCCAAAAAGTAAGGTGAAATCAGGATAAAGAAGTACTCCACATCGGGAAGGGGGGAAGCTAAGGATTTGATTTTACTTATTTTTAATTAAATATTCTTGGCATGACTACCTTCTAAGGATTTATTAATTTCCCTGTTCTCTCACATTAAACATTTTCATTTGGCAGCAAAATCTGGAGACGCTCTGGGGGTGCATCCATGTCTGGAAGTACACAGCTCCTTGGGGCTTCAGACTGCATTTCCCATCTAGTTGCTTCTTTATGTCACCATTTATCACTGCACAATTAAACAAGATCTCAGGAGTTGCGATAATCTGTAAGAGGGGATTGCTGTGTGTGGTTCTCACTCTAGAGAGAACAGCCAGAGTGGCTGTCAACACACAGAATTGAGCTGACAAACCCGAACAGCAAGAAACAACAGCAAGATTCAACAAGAATATGAATGCTTGTTGAGGTCTATTTCTAATATTCCTTCCTGGATAGATACAATTGGGCATTCATTCAGAATGTGATACCCACCAACTGGACAAAAGATATCGAGAAAAAGCAAGTCAGAGTAACTTGAAAAGTAACTAGGAAGTAGAAACCGGTCTACAACTACCTCCCCTTAGGGCATCCTAAGGAAGATACTCGAACTGCTTGGATTTAGGGGATAGTGGGCTTATTCCTGTGCACCATGAGATATCTTATTTTTGCTATTCATCCCTATCCTTTACAAGCCTTTCTGTAAAGTTTTAGGAGGCATTTTCAGGAGAGTCGTAGTTAGGAGTCCATTTTGGAAAACTGGTTGATCTGACTTGCATAAAAAAAATCCATTTCATCACTACATAGACTGTCAATAGATTGTATCCAAATAGCATTTGGAAATGGGATCAGACATCTGCAGAAAATTTTGCTTAAGGGGAATTAAATTTTCAGTTATTTGAAGCCAAATCTGCCCAGCCTACAACTTCCCAAAAATATACTGATTGTATTTAGTGAAAATCAGCCCACAAAAGTGACAATTTTCTAAATATTTTCTGCCAACACTCTTTGTAATAAGTACATTAAGCTTCTAATAGGTTTAATATATCTTGAAATAATTACACTCCTATTTAAAACAATTAAAAGGGGGTGATTTTTTGGACCACCCCTTTTGGTGATATCACTGGTGATTGCTGTACTCATTATTGTAAAAATGAGAAGAAAAAAAGAGTGAATTTTGATTGCCAACCAGTTACTTGCTCCTGCTGGGACCATATGGGGAAGTTTAAAGCAAGTCTGAAGGAATCTTCTAACCATTTCTTGTCATCTCAGACATGATACAATAATATCACTAGCTTTTCCTAACTGGGAAAAGATTCTGTAGTCAGATTATAGACAGTATTTTTTAATGATATGATCACCAGGAGTCAGCAGTGACTCAAAAGGCATCAATCTCCCCACCCCAACTTCCGTAGAATATACAATAGCAAACCTGGTGCCAAATATAGCTTGGACAAAACTGGAGCCAGTTCTGACTGTGTACCAAAATGGCACCCAGAGTTACTCCATAGATATGATGCAACTTTAATATAAATATATTGAGTGTCCATCTAAAAAAGAAACAGCTCTTACCTGGGGTAATTTATCTGCAAAGCAGGTGTTAAGAAGAAGTAGTAATTCCTTCTTAGCCAATACTGATATATTTATCCCTAAGAAATGCTCTGCTTGATGACCCCAGAGTTCATTTAACAGCCACATCATGGAGAGCAGGAAGTGAAGGTCATTAAGCACAGCTGCCTCTATTACAGTCATAACTTAAGGATCACCTGTGTTCAAATTCTAGATCAGCTGAGCTCTGGTTTGTTGATCTTAAAAGCTTCTGCAAAGCTCATCTTTTTCTGCAGAATCCTGCTCTAGGAAGAAAATCCCATTTTGTCTACCTGGAATCACTGCAAAGTATTTTGTCATTGTGTTTCTTTTAAACTTTATTAACTGCATTTGCCCTATCATCCAGATCCAACCCGCTTTTCAGATGGCTCGCTAAAACACATCAGTTATGAAACTACAATTTAGGGTCTCAATATGACCAGGAACCAATTTTCTGCATCAATCAATTTTTCAAATTATATTCACGATCTCATAATTTGGTAATGTATAGACAAGCCTTCATTATTCCAACATTTCTTTTAATTTACAACTATATTTGCACCCCAATTTTTCCTCTGAGAGCTTAAATTGGCACATATGGACATATTGCCTCTCATTTTATCATCAGAACAATCCTGGGTAGTAAATTGGGCTGAGATAGAAGAGTTGACTAAAAGTGACCCCATGACCAACATTATTAAATGGAGACTTGAAACTGAGTCCCTATCCAACTCCCACCAAACAGCATGATAATTCCTGGGTTAGGTTAAGGGGAGTTACAAATGCACTTGTTCGGAGGAAGTTGGGGTAGGGGATTAAACTGATAGGCTCCTTAGGGCTGCTGGGGAATTACATCTCCTTTCTTCTAGCAGAGTATCTCTTCTCTTCTGTCTTTTTCTGACTCCTCCTTTGTTTCTTTGCTGGCTTGAACAGCTACCAAAGAAATGTTGCCTGGGTTCAGAGTTATGTACAAGCCATGTCCAAGTAAACCAGCTGGTGGGAGTTTCCTGCCAGCTTTTTGCAAAGCAAATCAGAGGGTTCTGTCCCTTCTCATTAGTGCTTCAAAGATATCATGGTACAGTTATTCTCAGTACCAGGCTGCTGTCTCAATTGCACCGTTGATGCATGTATTAGCCAAAAACAAACACATGGTCATCCTATCGGTGCAAGTTCTTCCATTTCTATTTTCCTAAAAATTGAAATGGAGGATTGGCCTGTGCAGAGTCATAAAAGTGAGTTCTGGTAATCTCCTTTAGGGGCACGAACAGAGACTTTTTAAGAATCTTGAAGACTTGAGCCAAACTATTCATGAATATTCCCCCCATTTAGTATATTTATTGCTGTATCGGAGATCAATATATTTTCTTCTCCGTTTTACTCATTAAAATTAATAATCTATTAGGAAAAGGGGTGGGAAATCTGAAATAATTTGTTGCTTTGATTGAACACTATTGATCTATCTGATCATTTCAAATACTAATTTATATTTTGGATGGGGCCCAGGGCAATTACCCTGTTGCCTGATGTAATGTTATGTGGGAAAGACCTTGGGAGACAGGGGAAGAGTCACATCCATGGAGATGGTGGAATAAGAGACAGCTTAGCCCACAGAAGGAAGGTTGGCATGGCAAACATCTCAGAATGGACCCTCCCTAGTTTGTTGTATTGTAAAGATGGTAGGGGAGAAATGCATTTTCAATCTTGCAAGATTCTATTAATGCAACCTTACAATAAAGTAGAATTAGTCCATCTGGTCACGCTTTCTGTCCAGACTATCTTGCTAGACTGACGCCTCCCTACTTTCTTCAAAAAGACTCTGGTTATGAAGATAGAATTATTACTAAAGGAAAGTGCAAAGCTAATACTAGAATCAAAACAGTGGGCTTGGGGAGGCAGCAGCCACAAGAATTGTAGCTCAGAAAAAAGACAAATACGCTAGGTTATGCATGGACCCATAGTACAGATACATAAAAGCCAATATGGGTTAGAGAAAGTGGATAGGAAAATATCTTCTCTGTCTGGTAATTCTAGTACCCAAGAATTGGGATCAAGATCAATGGATCTGAATGGTGCAAGATTCAGATCAAGGACCTTTTTTGCCTGGGATACCTTGAAACAGTGAGCAGCAAGCAGCTACCAACCAGTACACTTCAGAGGGGAATAGGATAAATTGATGGAGGTTATCAATAGCTATTAATTATGAAGGTGATATTTTCTAAGGTTTATGTAACTCATTCTCCATTCTAGCTGCTAAGGAATATGAGCTGGAAGATGTTGGTGTACTTATCTTCTGCAACAGTCATCTGAATTGGCCAAGATAGGCTTTTGGTCTGATTCATTGAGATTCCTAGCAGATCTTGTGTTTCTAATTTCTTTCATGGTAGGAGATTGCAAACAACTAGAGCTTCAACATCCTCTAGCAGAAAACATAAATATTTTTTCCTGAGTAGTAGCATCAAAAAATCTAAACCTTCCCATGCCTATTTAACAAATGCATCTTTTCCAAAAAATTGCAGTATTATTTCCCCTGTTACAAAGATGTTGTTGGAGTTTACCTATATCTATAGTCTAAAAACAGACACTTGTTTGTTACAGGTGTTCTGAATGTCACATATCTTGTTAAACAGATCTAAATGTTTTGCTAACATATCTCAAATATCAATGTGTTAGATTTTAGGAAATGACATTTGCTTCATGACAAATTGAAAAGTGCTTATTTTTTACATCCTAAAATGAAAAACTTTTTTAAAAAGTTAATTCTGCAGTGTAGAGAAGCATATTTAAAGGGAACATTTGAAATTACAGTTGCTTTGTTCAAGTGCAACAGTAAATCTGCTACCCACGTATGCGCAACTAATGTAGCACTCGGGTTGTTCATGACCATGTTACAAATGCTTTGTTCTTTAAAATCTTTCCAGGATTGAGGTTATGGAAAGGAATATAATACTGTAGCTCCTGGTTGCTGCACATCAGCCATTTACTGCAGTACAGGAATGGAATAGCACATAGCAGATTGCCTTCATCTAGATCTCAGAAGTGAAACAACATTGGTCATGTTTGGGAGATGGGACACCTCCAGGAAAACAACGAGAGTTTAGGCTAGATGGGGAAATCCATAAAACATCCCAGAAGAAAATAGGGACAAACCACTTCTGTATTGTGGCCAAGAAAAGTGCATTGGAGGAATCCAAGACACCGGGAGTTGCGCTTGACTTGATCTCCATAAAGGCATATCCTTTAATGTCAGCTGTGGGCTTCTAAGGAAGGCCAGAAAAATACTTCCTCTAGGAAACTAGAACATGGTATGGTCATGATTCAGAAATAGCACTGTCCTTTTCTAAAGGCTAACTTGGCAGCAGCCATCTTCACATTATGGAAAATGATGCCAAGTGTTAGAAGAGCTTTGGAATTTTGCCCAGCACATGTGAAAATCTTTCTCTGAGCAAGTAAACCTTGTGACTACAGAAGACTTATCCTTACTACCATTGGGAGTTTTATTTAGCAGCCATACTGGAAGTTCAGTATTATTTGAGATGCTTAATTAAAATAGTTTTCTGCAGATTCGATGAGAGGAAAAGCCTTGCTCGACATACACCTGACGATTACTCCTAATTTAATGCCTTCAATTTAAGCACCACCAGACTCCAGGATGGATGACTATATAGCAAACGGTAAAACACCATGGGAGTAATAAAAAGACCAAAACAAATACAGAACAAGAAAAATAATAACAAGAACAAGATGGTGGTTTGGTGAAAAATACACAGAAAAAAATATCTTGCAAGGTGCTCCATCCACCCTAGCCCAAAGCTTGGGAAAACAACCATCTTCAAGGCTTTCCACCCAGGTCTTAGGGATAACCTTATTACAGAGGGCAGGTATCTCATCAAAGGTGGCACATGTCCTGGGTTATGATGACTAATTGAAAAGACCCCGAGTGGATTGATCCTGTTAGTTGCATTGGCTGGACCGACACCATGGGAAACCAGGCCCTATTCCAAATAAGAGGGCACAGTAGCCAAATGGTTAAGAAGCTGGGCTTGTCGGCTCAGGTTTGAGACCCAAGTGCCACCGTGAAATGGGGTGAGCTCCCATTCCTTGGCCCAGCTTCTGTCAACCTAGCAATTTGAAAGCATGTAAATGTGCAAGTAGATCAATAGGTACCACCTTTGGTGGGAAGGTAACAGCATTCCATGTGCCTTTGTGTGTAGTCACGCCAGCCATGTGACCGCGGAAGCGTCTTCAGATAAACGCTGGCTCCCTCGGCTGTGAATTAGAGATGAGCACTGCCCATTAGAGTCAGACACAACTGGCAGGGGAAACCTTTACCTTTTATGCCAAGTAAAGCTTTATGGTTCATAACCAGGCCGTCTGGCACTTCATCTCTCAGAGCTCCTCAGTAACTGAGGTTCACCTGTGACCAGCACACAAGGGGAGGCTGCATAAGGGTGATGAAGTCCGAGATCCCAGCTACATGGACATTTGAGGCAATGACTAAGAACTTGGCAGAATTAGCTACCGGATCATGAGGAAACCACAAGCTTCTTCTGGAACCCCATTGGGTCTAACAGTTGCTTGGAGATAATTGCACTTAAACATTTTTAAAATCTAATTATTGATCTCTGATGTTTTGCGGGAGGGGTGGTGGATATGCTCCTGCTGAACAGGAGACAGGATATCAAATTTCTCTTGGTTCATGAAGTAAAATGAGCCATGCAAAACAGCCTCTATCTAGCCCATGTGCCTTACATATCTTCATAGGAGCCATACATATTTCATGGGGACAGTTCCTGCCTGTTGTTATTGTTAAGTATATACTACAGCCAATGTTGTTTAAAGGAATATCTACATCACTGATGTGCTGTCCCCCCACCATGTAGACTTTATAACAGACTTTGAACCCACACATGGCCAGCCTCCCAAACCCCATTTTCCTACCCCCTCGAAAATTTTCAGTGCCAAAATTCACCAGGAAGCTGACAAATTACAGTGCTGTAAATTTCTACTTAAAGAAACAAAAAGCAATAAAATAGATCCACTAGAGAGCGGAGGCCAAACTTCAAAATCTTAAGTATGAATGGATGGAAAGGGAGGCAGGATTTCTCTGTTCTAAAGGTCAGTATAGTCAAAACCAGAAGAAAGCTCCTAACACAGTTTTACAGGAGGAGGATTTGGGGGAAGGGCAGTCCTTGAACGGAAATCAATTGGAGTCAGGGGAGAAATTTGTTCAGCCTGCATTTTAACGCCACCAAGTTACTTTCACCAAACCTATATGTGAAGCAGAACAAAATGGTAAATGCGTTTTTCAGAAAGTCGAGACTACAGCTTTAACAACACATGCGAATAATCCCTGCAATGGAAAATTCCATACACACAAAAAGGTTTATGAAGAAAAATGCACACACAACTGCATGCGTATTTCATACATTCATGAACTCCGACAGAAATGCAGCAGCGTAAACCTGAGACTGGAAAAATAAAAAACGGAGAGAAATGTAATTCAACACATGCACAGCCATGCCTAGAAACACTTCATCCTCGGATTTTGTTTACACAGTTTGCTATACTTCACCCCATACAGTTCAAGAAACGTTCAGCCAAACAGATGGAAAGACCCCCGAACAGTGGGGCAATTATGTGTGCCAGACTCGTTTGTATGAATGTTTCTACTGGAGCCAGACAGGATCTAACAAACAGAATGGAAAGAAATTACCCACTTTTCGGGGGCAAGAAATGCTCTCAGAATGACTGATTTAAGAATCTGAAGAGCATCACTTGGATTTCTGTACAGCTACCATACTATACGCAAGTGGGCCCAGCATCAGAAATTCCTTGCCTCCCCATCCACCACTCCCCATGTCTAGCCAAATGAAATAGGTAAGGGTGCATCCAGGTGGCTGGCCCGGTTTGCAAATATATTTCAGAAATACAGTGACTTCCCTGTTCCCAGGAAGCCCACGAGCAAGCTTAAGATGGCAACAT
Source organism: Acrochordus granulatus (assembly GCA_032468055.1). NCBI lineage: Eukaryota > Metazoa > Chordata > Lepidosauria > Squamata > Acrochordidae > Acrochordus > Acrochordus granulatus. The sequence continues at coordinate 365,449 of JANHZU010000002.1, forward strand.
CCGTTGCTTCTTTGTTCTCTTTCAGGATGGTAGAATAAAGGCCAGTGTTTCAGCTCCCAGTGGCAGAAACCCATAAAGCATATTTTCCATGAACGCTTCCTATCCTTCAAAAAGAGCCAATTATTCCAGAAGACTTTTCCAACGTTCTACGTTGAGAAGTTATCGTCGCAGATTCATCTGCGACAAGACGAAGACCTCTTGACTAAAAGGTATGGACTGAAATCCACAGGCACATTTACGTGTTTATGATGTGTTTGGTTCCACTTCCTTACAGCTGACCTTAAATCACTTCTGTCCTCTTCATTGCATGACGCTCCCCACTCAGAAGAATCAGGATTTGACTAGATGTTGTGTTTCTTAAACTAGTATTAGGCCAGAACTGTAACATGTTCAGAATGGATGCTAACCTTTGAATGAATCCTTTTCCCCCCCTTTATTCCCTCAAAAATGGTCAATGGAACCCATCTTGCTTGTGATTCCCTTCCATTTTCTCCCCTCCCCTGTCCACTACAAATTTGAAGGAGTTTTCCTTTGTGGAAAGTAATCAGTTTCTTTTTATTAGATTTCCGTTTCCCATTCTACAGCAACTTTCAGGAGACAGGATCCTAAATGAGGGAATCCACTAGGTATTTATGTAATAAAAGGTAAAGGTTTCCCTGCCAGTCGTGATCAACTCTAGAGTGCGGCGTTCATCTCCGTTTCCAAGCCAAAGAGCCAGCGTTCATCCAAAGATGCTTCCGTAGTCATGTTGCCAGCATGACTAGTCACCAAAGGTGCACGGACGCTGTTACCTTTCCCACCGAAATAGGCGGTACCTATTTATCTCCTTGCATTTGCATGGTTTTGAACTGCTAGGTTGGCAGGAGCTGAGGCAAATAACGGCAGCTCACCCTATTGCATGGCAGCGCTGGGTCTGAGACTCAGGCTGCCGACTTTCCATCCGTCGAGCCAAGTGTCTCAACTGCTTGCACCACTGTGCCTCTGTATTCATGTAATAGCACCACATTCTGAATTATTCAATAAGTTGAGAAACTGAAGCTCTCGTTAGTATTGTGCATAAGACACCCCAAAGCAATGAGAAAGATTCTACAGCATTTCACTTCCTATCACAAAGCCAGGGTTCAAGGAAAGCTGGCTTAATGGAGTCCATTGTCTATCCAAGCCTAATCTGAATAACATTCTTGACCACCCAGATAGACTCAAACTCCTGGACCAAGGCGCCAGGTGTCCTTTATCTGCATCAATGGCATGCATTCCAGCCCAATCACAACCCATATCAGTTCTGTTCTATATAGAGGATATAAGATGATGCTTTGATTCAAAAGGAAAAAAGGGCAAGAGTTGGGAAGAAGCATCTGTGGTAAATCATAAGTGTAGACCAGGAAAGAGAAAGAGGGAGAGGGGGAAAGAGAAAGAGCATACACACAAACACAAGTGAAAAGATGAATGGATGAAGCATGCCACACTGACATTTGCTCCTTCTCCATGTGCCCAGGAATGATCAGTGTCCCAAGATAGTCTGGAATTAGCTATATATCTGGGCCTGGGTGATGTCTTGTCTGGGACATCCCAGATCTCCTGCACCCATCTGCCTTTGCTGGAGTGTTGCATAGAGGGGAAGGATATAGCCATGCAGGTTCAAAGTGGGAAGAAACCAGCTCTAAATATTGCCCACCCCATATGCCAAACCAAAAAAGGAAGCTGGCACTGCAAAGCACCAGACCTGGCCAGGTTCAGTTTATTATGGCCATGTCCTATCCTCCCAACCCCACATTCTAAGAGGGTGAAAGGCATATGTATACTGACCTTCAAATCCCTGTGCACAATGGCATAGTGGTGAATGTAAGTTACGCTTTCTAATATCTGATGGATACAGTGACTGCAAAACAAAACGGGGAGGGAGGGAGGGGAGAGAAGGTAGGTGGGGAACAAAGGGGAGGCCGACAATAGGGGTTAGAGAAATCACACACAGAAGAGGAGCAGCAGGGAAGAAGGATAGAGAGAAAAAGGAGAGAACAAGGAGCAAGGATGGAGGGATTATCCAAACAGAGTGGGGTGATAGTAACAAAAATATGCATGGCAGGAAACAAAAATCAGAGATTCCAAAGGAGTGCAGGCAGGGAAGGGAATGATCCATGGGGACAGACAGATGGACAGACAAAAAGGGACAAGGGGCAGGGTGGATATGGGAGAACGAGAGAAGGAGAGAAACAATGTTGTGAAAGCTCTGAGACCACAGCAGGGTTATCACAAGAGGCGTGCAAGTCAGTGACTGTTAATGGCACCAGATACTGTGCTCAGCTGGGGTGTGAGAATGGGGAAGCCAAGCTAAAGAGCAGTTTTCCCCTTCTCTCCCAGCCAAGAATGTTTAGGAGGACTTGAAGTAGTTGTGCAAATCAGCCCAATGTTAAGGATGAAGAACCCCTCCCTTTCTAAAAGAGAGACATGTGGCATTCAGAGATACTTTAAGGGTCTGCAGTTCAGTAGCCATCTGAAAAGAGGAGGGGGGAACAGTCTGCTAGATAGTGGAGGGAGAAGGAGGAAATCAATAAATCTGATTCAGAAGCAATAAGAAATACCTATCGTTATGATCCAATATGGTAGGAATTTCCATACTTGCAAACTGCATTGTGTAACCACATCTGCAACCTCATCAGCTGCTCACTGTCTAGATTTCTTTCTCACTTAGAGAGATAATATAGCACTATGGGCAGGGGAAGGCAAATGCTGTTTCTCTCCCATGTGTCAATATAAACCTCTAGTAGTGACAACATGATTTTGGTTCCATATGGGACCAGGAATGGAGTAAGGGATCATGCAGACAATACTTGGACAAGATATATGATATCTCACTTGATCCCACTGGTTGAGACTCATCTGTCCATCCTGATGTTCTAAGAGTAGGCTCGTCTTAACCTTCTTTCAACCTTATTCTAATTCAGTTCATGCTATTCTATCTCCCACATGCTTCTCTGGATCTGTCTGTCTGTCTCCATCCAGGGATCTGCTCATGGAAATCCTAATTTGAAATCTGTCAGTGCCCTTTGCCCCCATTCCTGTGCTTCTCAGTCCCTGGGTGCCTCACATCCCTGTCAGCCTCTACAGTTCTATTAAGATTTCTGTAGATACCTCATAGTCGGAAGAGCTGAAGCTGCATGTAGACAGAAAACCCTATGGCAATCTGTTCCAGCAAGAAGTGTTGGACAACAGTTCCCAGAATTCTCTTTTCTGCTGGCTAAAGATTCTGGGTGTGCCTTCTACAAGTGCCACATTGACAACGTTGGTATAATTCTTCTTAGTGAGTACAGATCCAGATAATCATTTTTCTGGCATTTTTTGTTAAATCTGCACCTGTTGACACCTTGATAGGGCAACTGGCTTCAAGACTATGTTCATAGTTACACTCCAACATTGAAGTCCTTCAGATTCCCGTTCCTTAAATATATATTTCCATGTTTGTCCATGATGGGCTGAATGCAACACTTTTCTTCCTCTTGTGGACTCTGTATTGAGGGAAAGAGGAGGCTTAAATCCTATGCAGACTAGTGGTGTAGCAAAGGCCCACAGAAATTGGGTCTCTATGTTTTGATGTGATTTTTAATCCTTCTTTATCTTTCCAGCAATAAATAATTTGCACCAATTCAAAACTCTGTTTGCAAATGAACCCTTCCAACATTCCTGGATCTCAGCATTTTGCCATTTGCCAATACTAGCCATGTATTATACGTGTTGCATACTGCTTGATTGTGCCTCCTTTAAAAAACACTTAGCTTTGCTCTTCCAGATTGTTAAAACAAGTAACCAGAGGCAACTTCAAAAGACAAGTCTATAGAAATATACAGGCAAGCACAAAGCCAAAGGTGGAAAAGTTACTACAGTGAAAAGACTGACTATTCCTACTGAATGATCATAGAATCAGATTAAAAAACAGTTTCTTAATAATTAAGGAAAATTCTAGCATTGGTGGTGAGGCAGGCCAATAACAATAAAGAAATCTTTTTTGAAGATTTTTGTCCAAAACTTTATTATTTGTGCCACTTTCTAAGAAACCTATTTTAAGAAATTTTAGTGTTAGTATTTGAAACAATACAAGAAAGGGAACCAGGACGTAATATTAGAGTTAGATTATGACTACACAAGCTAGTAATAATTCAGGCTAACAAACTATCTTCTAAAATCCAACTATAAATTTACTCTAAAACAGCACTGGGGCTGATAAACCTGCTTTCTGAATAAAAGCAGGCAAACCTACGTTGTTTGCATCTCAAATTGAGGAAGGGGAAGATGTTTTCAGAGTCCAAGCATCCATTTGAACCAAGAGGGTGTTACATTCAAGAATGGAGATGCATTTATCAATAAATGGGTTGAGCAACATTCTTCATTTGAAAGGGTAACCTTTGTGCCAGGCTTAAGATTCTGACTTTCTGGAAACCTTTCTGGAAACAGGAAGAGAGAAAAAATTGGACCCTAGATTTACTTTCAGCTCTTTTGTATGACTGTCACTCACAAATGGCTTGTAACCCCCACTTCTAAAAAACAATATGAAGTTCTGAAAAAGCCCATCTCTCAGATTTGACTGGAGAGGGCTATATATTTCAGAGTTTAGCCTCATTGCAAATCGCTAAACTGGTCAGATGTAATTAAAAGACCAAATATGGACAGACACAAACTTACCCTGTATCTTTGCATTTCCTCTGGTAAAAGCTAGATGCTTTTACATTTCCTTTTCATTGGGTATTAAATGCAGAAATCCCTTAAATGAATCTGCTAAGTTCAAGATAGTTTTAAAAAGAAAAAACACCATTCTTTGTTTAGTAGTATGCTACTACTTTGTCAAAAGTAGTAGCATAGAGGGAGTTGAGTTCTTTGTTGACTTAACTCCCTTTATGCTACTACTTTTGAGCTGTTATGTACTAATGTGTTTGAATCCATTTTTTAACCTGGCAAACTCAGGTGCTGGGGAAAACAAGTAGTGGACTCTGCTAATCCGAAGGGTTTAAGAACGCAACACCCTAATAATAAAGAGCATTTAGGTCAAATTCTGAACAATTGGGTTATTTCAGATTTCAGGGGAGTCACAGATATTATTAAAAGACCAAATATGGACAGACACAAACTTATGTGTCCTCCCACATCAAACATTTGCTATTAATAGAAATATCAGTCAGTTTTCTCCCAGAAGAGAAATGTTGATATTAGGAACGTTCCAACACATAATCCTACAGCTACAATCTGCAGTGGTATAGTCAAGGAAGGGCTGTACCATCTGGCAGTTCCGAAAATGTGCTTTTGTTCTATCAGGTGGGCCAGGTTATGAGCTTAACAATGTATATTGTTATTCAGATGCCCATAGAGTTTTTACAGTTTTTAAGAAGTGTCTGAAACGTCAGTGGAGGAATCTTTTCCGTATTTCTTGCTCTGAGTTTATTGGTTCTGCCGCTTGCTTTAAAAAACTCCTGTAATGAACCTGGCTTACAAGGTAGTGGAGGTCCTCTTACAGATACAAGCACTAGGCTGCAAGACTCCATTTTTGAAGAAGCAGAAAGGATGTGAGGTTGGCAAATGGGAAATGGTCCTTCTCACTGATTTTAATAATCCCCTCTCATCATCATCCTACACTCTCCAGAGGTTATATTCTATAATCCCCTTGACCCCTGATCACTGGACTTGCCAACTAGACTTGATGGCAGTTGCAGTTCAAAGTGAACCTGAGGTCATTAAGCAGGACAGCAGCCAACTGAATATCCTTCGCTAGTTTTGGACGTCAGTCTTACCAAGCCACATGACCAGCAATAAAGGATTTGGATAGTCATCGTCCAAAACATCTGGAGGACACCGGGTTGCCTAACTCTGCTTCAGCTGATACCCCAACATGGATACTCTCAGCCTAAAAAAGGGCAAATTGCTCTGCTGACAACATCATGTTGCTTACTTTCCTCTTTGCCAAACACTCTCACAAAGAGGATTGACGAGACCAGGCAAGGCATGAAATTTTACCAGGCAAACAGCAGCCTTAATAGTCAAGGAAAAGACAGAAGCTGACCATAAGCAGTAGGAACCTCAGGCCATGTTATGTTAATCCGAAAGAAGAGAGAATACGGCACATCAGCCACATTGATCTTTTTAGATACAGAGGCCTTTGACAATTTGTTGCACTAAATCTTCTCTTGCCAGAGTTTGTTGAACAAGCTATAATGGCCTGGTTCATAGATAACATTAAGCAAACAATGGCTGGATTCCTCTGACAAGCTGCGTCAAAACCCAGCAATGTACATGATCACTTAATGCTGTGGTTCAACCAAACCATTTGGGGTACTACCCCATATACTATCTCCATCTCCCCTACTACGCTTTTGCAAATTAAAAGGGAGAAACAAACTTATTCATAAAATGTGTTTTTATCATTATCATTTTCTTGAATTACTTCTTATCCTACTGTACAAACCTAATCTCTGATATCTTGGCCAAAGTCTCTCATCTTTGTAAGCCTCCACAGCTCCCCACACCTTGATATATATTTGTCATCTTTGCATCTGTCTTGCTTAAGTAATTTCCAGAACTCTTTGCATAGGTTTTATCCCTCCTGTTTTTAATTCAGCTATTTGGGGTATTATGCTGTTAGCTGTACCTGACCTCTCTCCAAAGCTAACTGAGCATAATTGCTGGAAATGGGAACATACACAAATCTGTCAATGTCCAGCTCTTTCTTCAAGAGAAAAGGGCTAAAGAGAACATTGCTTAATTTGGGAAAGTGACATCAGACTAAAGAAGAAGTTTCTAAGACATTATCTGATTTTGCAAACCAAAGTTTAGGTTTGGAATAGTGCTGGGCTTGGCAATTTTCTTGTGCAGACACTGGTTTCTGCCTTCCTATGTACAGTTCTGATGTATTTAGCAGGGCTGTTTTGAAGGCAAATGTTTAGAAATAAAAAAAAGACACTAAGCCCTTTTTTAAGGGGATGAAAACATGATGAGAAAGAATTTAGGCTTTTCGTGCAGGGTTACCATCAAACAGAAGTGCTTAAGCAAAACACCAGACACTATTTTCATTATTTGTATCACACCATCATCGTGCCTGGTGTTTTATAGAATACAAAAACCAAGGGTTGCTGTCCTAAGGAGCATACAATATAAAAAACCCAGGGCTGGAATTTACGGTAGATTCTGCTCTCCAATGGCTATGTGTCTTATTGCTGCAGCACTGAAGGCATGATGTAAGAAAGGAACAATGTAGAAAAACATTGTGAGAAGAATTACTCCAGGTTCTAAGCTTGGGAAATGCTTCCCCCTTTCCTGTAGTGTCTTCACTGCAAAATCACAGGAATGCCTGGGAAGCAGCCATGGGCAAGCAGGCTTTTAATACAAACAGAAACAATGTTTGCAATGATATTTCTTGACATTCATTCCTTAGTTGACCATCTCTTGTGGTATGATATTTCTAGACTGACATCTGAGCTTGCTGACGACTCTTTGGTGCCTTCCCCTATCTCCTCAGCCTTTGCTCCTCTACACCACCCCAAAGGCTGGAACTCCTTCCACTCATGGCTGACAAACCTCAGACTCACACCTGCTCCTGTATTCTAGCTATGAATGCTTCGCAGATATAACACTGTTTTGTCATTTTGGTTCTCCTGTTGCATCAAGACCTGAAGCTGTGGACTCTTCGAAAACGGTATACAGCAAACACTAATCTCAGGTGTGTTTCATCCATTTTTTACTCCTTATGCCAATTTTCCTGCATCCTTGCATATCGCCAGTTCTTCTCCCCAGCTATCCCAGTTAGACTGGAAATCATCTTCAGGAGACCACAGAACATCCAAACTAGCCTAGAGCAATGCAAATCTATCTACAGTTGAAGTAGGATGAGAAAGAGAAACTGTGAAAGTATTAGCAACAACTCCCTTTATACAAATGCTAAGACCCCTTTAAACTTGGAAAACCCAACCATATATTAAACACTGTGTGTAGTAGGGGGAGCATACTCCAGACATCCAGCTCTCCAACCAAATCTCTCTCACCTATCACACTTTCTTGAGCAAAGTCAGAGCTGGAAGCTTGGGTGATCTACTTTGGAAAAGACAGTATCCTTAAGTGATCGGATGTAATGAGAAAATAGAGTATCTTAGTATAAATGGGCAGGGGGCAGATGAGCCATGGGAAGATGGTTCATCTATTCTCAGCCTGCAGCACCTCTCAGAAGTTCTATTTTCTTCACAACTATGAAATGAACAGGACCTCAACCCTCTTCTATGTAATCAAATAATCAAGGAGCAGTCCCGGCGTGTGTGTATGAATGTGAGCATGTGTGTGAGTGGCTGGCATTGCATGAGGCAATGGGGCATGTTATGGCAACCACTGGTGCCAAAGGACATATGAATTTCATTGTAACCATGTGATAACTTCTGAATCCAACCATACGGATCCAACCCCCACCCCAACCTCCCTGGTCACAGATGGGTTCATATTTCACAGGTTCAAGCTGGCATGGGATCTGGGAAGAGAAAGAAGGGGTAGGGCTGGGAGAGGGAGAAGGATGGAGGGGGACAGGTGGATGTGGATTTACCGCTCACCTTGCATCAGCTTCACTGTAGTATTCTCTGGCAACAATGTCTTCAAAGAGCTCACCGCCTGTGACCCTGAAAGGTGATACAAACCAAAGTTCAACCAAAGTTTAATATTTGTCAATACAAGAGTGTATCACTGTCAGCCCTTCAAGCGAACCAGACTAGGAAACCCAAGTCATGTGTGCTGATACTACTTTTATTATAAAGTTATAGTAACGGTATCTTGCAAGTCCAGATGTACTTCCTCCCTCCCTCCCTTTTATCTTCATGAGAACAAGGAAGGGTCATGTCTGAGAAACTTTCACAAGTTACAATTCCAGACTGGACTCTTTTTTTTTTAATCAGACCACTGTCTTGAATTTTCCTCCTATTCTCAAGGTTATTCCTTCTGCCCACTACAGTCACTGAAACCCAAGCATTCCGCAAAGACTTGGAGCATCTTCTGTGTGTTCTATTCTTCTTTCATCCTCTTTCTTAATTGCCTGGACCATGACCTAAAGAAGGAATTACCCTGAAACTGATTTCTGTTCCATCAGGGAATCTCATCAGAGCCAACACAAGATTCACTTTGTTGAGCATCTGCTCAATGTGCCAAAACTGTGTTTATTTGGTCAGAAATGGCCTAATTTTTTCTAACTTTATTTCAAGGATAAAAAATATATAGTTTACAATCTCACTGCAACTACCCCAAAATGGAACATTTATACTGAGGTCATCTGTTCATTTTCTGCTGCTTCTCCTGTTAGGATAATATATTATGTTTGGGAGAAGTTATTACATTCTGTCTCTCATCTAGACAGATGACTAGTTATTTAGCAACCACACACAAACACACACAACTATAACAATATTCCTTTTCAGGATAAGCAGTGTTACACCAAGTGCAGAAAACAAACAAGAAGTAATAAGCCAAACCTATTTAAGACATGAAATAAAAAAGGGAAGAAACACAAATTTAGCTGTTTAATTTACAACAATACAGTTCACTAGGTCTCCATATTTCTTTCTATCCTCACAAGATATTCCTTTACCTTTACAGTGCTTTCAGATTTGCAAAATTCTATTAATGTAACTTTACAATGAAGATTGAGCCAATGCTCCTTGTTGTGCTTCTTAACTCGATTGTCCTGCAAGGCTAACATGATTCTAATGCCAAAGTACATTCATACCGAGTTGGACTATCCTCTTCATAGTCATATATTTTCCTTCATAAAGCCTCTTTCATAAATAATAGCAATAAATAACATACCATATACTCCTTTTCTACCAACCTTTGCACCATCTTAAATTTCTTGATCCATTTTTCCACTTTTAGCATTCCACAAATCTGTATTCTTGCTCTAATTTTGGGGCATTTATGTATCACATGCAACTGTTCACTCTAATTTCCTGGACTAACACAACTATTCAATTTGATATATTAACTTTCAGATCTATACCTTTTACTCCGTCCGTCATGCAATCTACACTACAGATATTTGGGTTCTCAGCCCACAATACAGCATCATCTGCTTACAAATCTACATGGACCCATATAGCTATATTTCCAACAAACACATCTCTAATGTACCCACAAGTGTCTCCTATGCATTTATCCATAAAATACATTAAACAGCCAAGGAGACATCACACCCTTGTCTTTCACTTTGTGTTTATTTATTTATTTATTAAATTTATATGCTGCCAAAATCCGAAGATTTTGTTGAATCATTTGCTAAGCTTTCCTTTTGTTCTCCTTACTTCCATCATATACTGTTGTTATTTCTTTCAACAACAATTCATTTAACATCTTTATGCAAAAAAATTAATAATCCAAGCCTATTCATTTTTTCATATCCTTTCCCTTCCCTCCTCTAACTCAGTTGATATGCAATAAGCTTTTTTTTTGCATTCCTATTCTTCAACCTGTTGAAGAGTGAAAATCTTGTTTGCCCAGCATTGAGACACAAAGATCTTCCCAAATGCTATTGATTGTCACCTCTCCAAACTTCAATCAAAATTCCACCAAATATCTTCGCTGGCATATTTAACAAGCTACTTCCCTTGTGGTTTTTAAAAATAGTGTTGCTTTTGAAGAATTTTCTTGAAGGCTAGTTTTATTTCATTTTGTTTGCTTCATTCTTGTGGTTATCTTGTTTAATTTTTCAAGTCCAGCTCTGCTTTCTATTATGTTACTGGCCCACCCATTTTGATGCCAAAATAGACAAGGGCAGAGACATTATCATCACCACATCAACCAGGATGAAATCAGACAGCCTCTCCCACTCTTCAAGTCAGGCACTAAAAATTGCCATCCAGCATCAGGACAAACAAGACTGATCCAGTATTGATTCTGAATTAATAACATACAATATAATTAAAGGCAATGTAGGATAGGTAGAAAACAGATTATCCAAAAACATGTCCAGATGCCAGGATTAGAACAATGGTAGATGAGCACTCAGAGTTCAATTGTGCTCAACAACTCCATATGTGCCCAACAAACAACAGAACTATTATTTCAATACAATAATAGCTCAGAATGACTGTTTCACTGATTTCCTGATTTGGATTTCTTGCACCATTGATCAAAAGCACAAGACATCTGGTCAGATGGAGATAATTAAACTCACCACTAGGAATAAAAAGGCATTACCACCCTTGTTTTGATTAAACCTGGGCAAAATGTTAGGCTGCTATGGTTGTGTGTAAAGCCAATGGAACATCCTTAAGTACATTCACCCAATGCGAATGTCTTTGAATTCAGTGGAATGCAAGCCCGAGGAAGCACGTACTGTACATATATGCACCTATTTCCCAGCCAGGAAGCTGGCCTTTCAACTTAAATTTGGCCAGTGTAATTTACATTTATACTGACATTTAGTTGCAAGTAATAATTCATTCTCATCACTCTACAGTGATGTATATAATTCCCTTTATGCTGCCAAATGCTACAATTAATTAAAAACTTTGAGAGAGACTAGAACTGAGAGGAGCTGTTATGTTAAATAGCAGCACGCTAGAAATGAACAAGAATGACTCCTCTTTGATATAGAAAGGCAGAGATTAGGAAACAGAGCGAAGTGAATATAAAGGTTACAGCAGAGAATCAAAAAGATGACTCAGCTCCCACTTTATTACTGCAACTGACTACAGTAGATCAAGTCTTGGATATTAGAGGAACTAGTACTTTCCAGACATCTTCACTGGATGACACCTGCAGAAGAGAATATTTGTAGCTCAGCAGTGAGACCCCACATCACCATAACATGCTACACTTCCATTCCCTTGTTTAATCATGTATGTTCCTGAGTCTGCCAGGCATTCTAGGTATCCGGATTTAATCTCACATGCCTGTAATGGCACACAAAAGAACTGAAAGAGTATTACACCTGATCTGCTCCACAGCTGGGCTCAGAGCCACCTCGGCCACAGTATGGGTGAGAGGAAAAATCTACAGCTAGTTTTCAATTATTCCCTCTGCAACCATGGCCATGCCAAGGTCTGTGTGACTCCAAGCAAGGAAAATGAGAGAGAGAGAAGCAGGGGCTGCACTGACTCAGAGGACAGCTAAATATAGTTTGCTGCTTAACTGGAGCTGTCAGAGAGGAGGAGGAGATGAGATCACTGGTTTCTATATCTGGAAATTAAGTGAAAGGCAGCCAAGTTAAGCACACCATGTCTCTTGTGCCTCCCGGCATGGGCAGATACTTTGCCCAGGACATGGCCTACCCCCTTCACGACCAAATGAGAGAGGGCAGGGAATCAAGGCAAGACCACCATCTGGAGCCCTGGAGCCAACCTTCTGTGTGGTTCCTAGTTGGCATAATGTGGGGGATTATAAAAGGGGAGAGCAATACTGGGCTTCTACAACCTGTCAGGGTCCCTGAGTCACTGCTATCTTCTTGATAGCCTCCTTCCCCTCTCTTCCTGCCCACCCCTTTATGCTAATGGAAACCCTGCAGCTGCAGCCTTCGCCTACCTACATGCATTAAGATGGCAATGCCTGCCCAGCTCCAGTGTCAGCATGCAAACATTTGCTCAGAAGTATGTAGGTGAAGGTTTCTCAGTCATTCAGGTGGAGTTGTCTGGAGGTTTAGTCATGGCAACTGGACTTCTTTTCTTTTTATCTTAGAAACATTTTGCTGTTCATCCAAGCAGCTTCTTCAGTCTAAGAAAAATGTTGGTCAGGGAACCCCATACATGTCTTCCAAGGTGGATTAATTCCTCACCTAATCTGAACAGGCTTCTTAGGTGGGATGGAAGTACACAGAGAGTAGTTAGGATGTAAATGCTTGCCTCCTCCTACCTTGCTGTCCTTTTATATATCTGCATCAATTTTAGGGTTTCTTCCCCAAAATGTGTGGCAATATGTAGGTGAAGATTTCTTAGTCACACAGGTGGAGTTATCTGGAGGCACGGGAAGGGAGGGCTGTGGCTATTCAAAGTGCCCCATAAAGAGGCAGCCCAAACACACCACCACAAAGAAGCACAGAGAAGAAAACTTGAAAGATGAGTGAATTCCAGAATGCCTTTGGCCAGTCAAGAGTTTCTGGAGCAACAGCTACTACCTCAGGACCAAACAGTACTTACAGATCAAAGACGAGGTAGTGGAAACCTTCCTCGGATATGCTATCATGGAGGCGAACTGCAAAAGAAGCACAAAGGATGTGTTACTTTGGGCAAAATGTTTCTTAAATTCTGCAGTAGCTTTTATCACCCTTGCTTAGCTTCTGTTCTGTTTGGTATACTACATAATCTCACAGATGGCAAATTCAGAGAAGGTAAAACTGACATCAGTTATTACCCAATGTCAAGATTCTAGGATTCAACATCCTATCTCCAAAAAAGATCTGCAACAAAATTAATGCGTTTCAGCATTTATTCCATCTCCCCTAGATCCCAACTATCCTGGTATTTTTTTGCTGTCCTACTGATTTATCATATCCCCTAACTCCTCAAGATTTCTAATTCCCTCTGTGATATCTGCACTATGCTGTTATCTGCCAATAAACCTACTTGGACGGGCAAAATTAGACCAAAATTAAATCTGGACTTTTGGGGCTAGAATGTAGATGTCTAGAATCCCACTTTCACAAGCATCAAAGATAACCAAGCAAAACCTGACAATCACAGATCGTGAAGGCTTCATTTTTACTAACCTCTGCCCTTGGGTCTCCTCCTGTAATTGAACTGAACCTGTAATGCTCAATACCCTTTACAGGATAAAGTTACAGATCCTAATAAAGCAGCAGAAAAGGTGTCTCAAGTGACAGTAAAAATGTAAATTGATTAACGGAGCCTAAAACCCAATCCGCTAAATATGCGCAAGTTTTCAAAAATGGTTGCATTTCAAACTGTACCAAAGTACTTAGCCACGTGCAAGGAAGGGAGAAGGGATTGTAATTTTAACAAAGGTATGTGTATTTTAACAATATAGCAATTAATCAGCATCGGCTGTTCTTTTTATTAATGACTCCTGGCCACATGTTCTATTTGACTATGTTTGAAATTTAACAAGGTTTCTCATGGCATGTCAGTGTTAAAGCAAAACAAATCCATAGAAATGAGACATTTTTTATATCGAGAGAAGATGGCAGGAGCAGACAACATTCTTATATCTCATATCCAAAAAAGGACTTTCTTGAGCCCCATAGAAGCAAACATTAAACCTGACTAAAAATAAAAAATAAATCTTGCAATGTGTTGAAGCCTAAGTTAAAAACAGCCCAGAAGAAGGAATGAACTTGCAGATCACCTAGGAAATATGGCGTGAGTCTAGCCTGACGGCCTTATTCGAAGCAGCAGCTTTCTCAATTCAGTTAAAACTCTACTTCCTCCTGGAACACATTCACTGCAGGATACGATCCTGACCTTCCTTCCCTGCCCTACAGGACTGTTGTCCGGACTTATCTGGATGAATGACAGTGACATATCCAAAGTCACCCAGTGTGATTTGGGTGTGTGTGTGTCTGAACCCAGCTCCCTGCAATTCCCGCGTGAGGTTTTAAGTTCTACACTGCATTGGCTTCCACACGTAGATCGCAAGCGGAGAGAAAAGAAATTTATCCCTGAAGTGAGATTTCTTCACGAGGCTGAAGCAACTTTCATGCTAGTAACTGGGATACGTGTTTTAAAGGAATATTTTCGCATCACGATCTCACAGCACGGACGTCATCAGCCAAGATCTAGAGTAAAAGAAGCTCCCACCTCGTGTTTTCACAGGGCCTTCTCATCATACAAGTGGATTTTTTCAAAGCACAGAAAAATATTTCTTTTTCTTCCAATTTTTTTTTAAATGTTCGTAATCAATGTTTTTCATGCTTGTTTTTGTTAGCCGCCGAGAGTCTCCGGATTTCGGCGGCATAGAAATATAATAAATATATATAATATAATAATATAATAAACAAACCAACCAACACAACCCAGTACTATGTTTCTGTAGCAAGGGAAACTGGGGGGAATATAATGTGCTGGTAAATATACAACATTAGAAGAAGAACCAAATACGTTCTAGTCCTTCAACATATATTTTCAAGACGACTTTAAACATGGTTGGAGCACTGTACATTCCATGCAGGGAAACTCCTAGGAATCCGGCAATTCCATGAGAGGAAAAGGACTGAAGCTATGGGATAAACATTGTTTCATCACAGCGCTAACATTATGGAATAGGGTCCCTTTGAATATTTATGGAAAGCAGTAAAAACTGAGTTATTCCACAGGGCCTCTGGTAGCTGAATAGCATGTTGCTATTATTCTAGGTTTTATGGTGGCCTGATGGATAATTGTTACTGGATGGTTGTCCTTAGGGATATTATTAATTACAGAGCATTACATTATTTTTACTTGTAATCTTTTTTGGGGTGGATATTTGGATGTTTACTGTTTACCAGAGTCCATTGGAGCTGGGCAGCTAATAAATTCAAATTAATCATATTTATAAATCAAATAATTTATCATGATAGACAGACCGGCCAGCCAGCCGGCCAACCAATCAACCCAGACTTGGATGTGGAGTATTCTTTTTGCAACACTTTAAGACAAGTTCTGGAGTCA
>JANHZU010000002.1:386506-399438 GCA_032468055.1 Acrochordus granulatus
GTAATGACAATTTTTAAAAATAGCAACAAATCCCCTTCTCTGATGAGCTAGCTTCCTACTTAAAGGGATTTGATTTTTATATTGGTAAGCCCTTGATTTCAACCACCCCCTGGGTGGTTAAAAATTAAAATAAATTTAAATATTTATGTATATTTAAATAACAAACTCTATTGCATCACTTCGTACATGCACTGACACGCCTCACTATTGGGCAATGGATCTAATTAAAACACTGCAAATATGGAACGTGCAAACTTTCCTTATAAGTTCGTTAATCAAAGTAAAAGATATTATTGATACATCCTAGAGGAATAAAATCAAAGCAAGTAAGTGGCAATACGCAGTACAAGCCATAAAAATAGAGGCTGAGCATATATCGCTGAGACTCAGCAGCCTGGCAAATAAATGGTCCTTCATTTGTTACTAAAACAAAATCAATATTTGTATTAACCTGTTACTTAGAAGAGGACATGTCATAAACGTGAAATGCCGACATCTCTACAGAACATGTCGCTTTCCATGGCATGGTACAACATGACGTAAAACCAACCCTATTTCGGTGAGAGGGTGATTCAAATCAAGATGACTTGGAAAATAAATCTCAGGAACAGCAAGACGTCGAGCCATCTTATTATTTATTACAGCTCGAATCCACCCGATCATCAGAAGTTCGGTCTGCTTTTACTAAAAGGATAGCTCCAGCAAACGTTACAAAAATCGAGTGGGTTTTTCCTGAACACCTTCAAATATATACCTGTACGTGTCTTGTTATTGTACCAACTCAGCTGCTGCTCTTTAAAAGAATACAGTAAGCAGTTCAATTAACACTAATAATATGCAGGATTAAAGCTGTTTTCATGGTTTCTATTATATTCCTCCGCAGATATTTTACCTTCTCAATGAAATGTGGCTCCCTTTTCATTCTCACACAGAGGAAATTAAGAATGGCAGTACGAAAGCAGGGAGAGAGGAATAATTATAACTCAAAACTGGAGCATTTCAGTAACAACCAAAGGAAGTACCTGGTGCAAGACAAAATTAACATGATTTTTCTATCGCAAGATAGTATAACATCCACTGCGGTTCCTGAGAAAGAGGCAAGGATGCCATTTATCCATCTATCCATCCATCTATCCATCCATCTATCCATCCATCTATCCATCCATCTATCCATCCATCCATCCATCCATCCATCCATCCATCCATCCATCCATCCATCCATCCATCCATCCATCTCATTTCCAGAGACTCTTGGCGGCTGCTCTTATCCTCAGAAGTCTGACTCTTGCATCTCTGCAAATTGAAGGAAAGTTATCGTAACTTGTAATTAGCACTTCTGTGGAGGCCTGTGGAGGAGGTCAACCTTCAACAAGTTTCACCAGGGGATAATAAGAGAATTATTCGTGCCTCCAATTTTACAGTACGGCGGTTTTGGATCTACAGGTAGTCCTTGTTTAGCGATCACAACTGGAATCAGCCATTCAATTAAGCAAAGCAACTGCTAAGTGAAACCATAACTGCGCTTATGATCTAACTTCAGCTTTCCTTCGCTTTGCAGAGATGTGGAAATCATAAACACAAAGTTTAGTAATCAAGTTACTTTTTCATCACCATTGTTAACTGTGAAGGGTCGCTAAACAAGGCTGTTGTTGAATAAGAATTGCCCCCCCATCTATATATCTACCTCTCAGCATTTTTAACTAATTTAAGCAAGTTTCATCATTCAGTAATAAAGAGAATTACGCTAGTTTCTCACTCTTTTCTTTCTTTTATGCTAATGCATGCGCATGTGTGTGCGCACATACACATATATATACACAGACTGATGTCCAGGATAACAATCGGATTGCAAGTAGCTGGTCCTCTAGTAAGAACCCATCTAGAAGCTGCTCAGAAGGCACTGAGTACTTAATTCTCAAGGTGTATCTTATCTTCAGCCTTGGAAGATTTGATCTGGGATAAACTGAGAAGCGCATTTTCTAGCTCCAGCATCTAGACATTATGAGTGAGTGAAGCACTAGAGGCAGTTATGGTGAATCAAGTCAAGCCTAATTAAAGGGGCATTGATGCCACCCAACTGAAGAACCGATCCTAAGAAATATACATATAGTGAAATATGACAGTGGAAGAATGGAAATGGATATTTCCCTTATGTAGCTCCAAACTACCCAAACCTCCAAACTACAGATGATTATTTCCATCAACACACACAAAAAAGTTGTCTTGCCTTCTGATCTCTAAATCCCCCGTATTGCCCCCTTGTTCATACACTTCCTTGAGCGCACAAAATAAAGGCGGGATACAAATCTAATAATTTGTAAATGTACACAACGCTTGAATTGTTTACTGTGCTTCCAAGACAGCAAAGCAGCGTCACGGATTCTGCTTATGAGCAACCCCACTGATCTGAACCACCATTTCCAGGGGTGGGGCTGTGTAATGATATGTGGGGATGACCTTGGGAGAGAGGAGAAAGAACCTCAACCTAAACAACAGCCAGATAAGTGAAATTTGAGTCCAAACAAGCGATGGAGTTGAAGAAAGCATCTCGGAAGGGACCCTCCTAGTTTTCGGGAGAGTAAACGTGAAGGAAGGCAGAGGTACTTTCAGACCTGCAAGGTTCTGTTGTTAATACAATCTTACAATAAAGACAGAGTTAGTAATCATAGCTGACAGGCTGTTTAATGTCAGATACTACAGAAATCAGAATGGTCCATCAAACATTTAGCAACACTTTTCCAGCCACCTTTGCTGAGCTGAATGTGACCAATTTCTAGTTTCAAACTTCCTTTCTTTCTTATTCCAAAATTCCACACCAGCCCTGCCTTCCACCCAGGTTTTTCATTTTTTGGCAGATCTTTGGAATGTTTGATCCCTTGTCAAAAATGTTCCTACTCTCTCTGACTCTTTCATCTGTTTTACTTAATCATTTTAATTATGTTACAGTTTAATTGCTGTGAGATGTTTGGGAGCTGATTTAGATCAGTAAATTACGAATCCTTTTGCCAAATACATAAACACAGATTGCACCAAGGTATCTAATGTTGCATCCCACTACAACTTTTTAATTTAAAGGCTATTAGCATTACTAATGGTAGTACTACTAATTAAAATAGTAAAGTACTACTACTAATTCCTGCCAACCTAGCAGTTTGAAAGCATGTAAAAATGTAAGCAGAGAAATAGGTACCACTTGGATGGGAAGGTAACAGTCTTAACCACTACATCAAACTGACTTTCATTACACATCCTACCTTAGCATTATGTGTAAAGTCAAGTCAGGAAAAACTACAGTATACAATTCTTTTAAGCTGTACAAAAGAATGACCAGAAAAATAGCTCTCATAGTTAGACAAAAGGTGCCTTGAGACAGGTTGGTTACAGAGCTACCAACGAGAAGATACTGTGCAGACATTCTAGCATTTCCTCCACAACGTATTTTTTAAAATGTAAGTGGTGAAAAAAGAGAGAAAAATTACAGTTGGAAGAGGAAGGTAAGTGACGTGTTACCAGGCGAGAAACCGAGACTGAGTTCGATCCCATCATAAGCACAAAGCCAACTGGGTGACTCTGGACCAGTCCCTCTCTCTCCCAGACCCAAGAAGGAGGGAGTGGCAAACCACTTCTAAACTATCGCCAAGAAAACTGTAGGGACTTGTCCAAGCAATAGTGTCTTAAAGGCACCAAAACAAAACAAAAACCGTACAATAAACTACAGCCAGTTGGATTTATAACATATGTTCGGTTATAAATCATGATTTATGAACTACAATGACGACAGTTTTTTTCCCCAGAGCCATCATATAGTTGGAACCATGCTACATGTTCTATGATAGATCGCAAGGGTAAAGAATTGCATATGTACTTAACTTTAATTCAACGCTTACTGCATACCTACTGTTGTATACCTCACTGGTTATCTGCTTATATTACACTGTTGTCTTGCAAATATACTGAGAACTGCTGTCCCAAGTCAAATTCCTTGCATGTATTACCACGCTTGGCCAATAAAAGTTATCTGTATCTGATGTAAACTGGAATGGATTCACCCAACGTGCTCATCAAAGTCAAACTACATTATAGCTTAGTCTGATGTTTACACAAAGTTAGTGTTCCCGTTTTAATTGTTCATTTTTAATTGATTTTTATTCTGCTTTATTGTTACAGAACTGAAATTTTTTTACTGTTTTCTTGTTACAGAACTGTTAAGAGGTGAACCAAATCTTGAAACATTTCATTGAGTTTGGGTATTTCCCACACATGGAGAGAGGAGGATATGTATTGCAAATCCTAATCCTCTGTATCACTGTTAGTTCTAAAAAGGATGTGGATTTTGTTACCTCCTTAAGGATAAACAAATTTCTGGTGCAAATGGAGTTTGCACATGCCTTGCAGCCTTTGCACTTCTTGCTTTCTATGCACATGTATCACAAGTAATGCACGTACAATGTTTCCAAAAATAAGAACTGCCTGGTCACACTTTCCCAGGAAAGGGGAAAAAACATTCTTAATTATTCCAATTTTGCTCTATTCCTCAGTGAAATTCTGCAAAGCCATTTCATGTAACCGATGGGAGTATGAATGCTCTAATTCTATACAATGTGTATCTGTGTGGGGGCTTCTTGCTAAGCCATGGTTTATTGAGCCCATCTTTGTTAAATGAACCACATTCTGTCTTAGCGTGTTATATGAACTCAGAAGAAAATGTGGTGCTCAAAATATTTTTGTTGCTGATGCAGAAACTATTTTCTGGACACTGGTATGCACAGTATGAATTGCAAGTTCTCAAGAGCTTTTGAGGAACTTAAGTTTCTTAAACTTTTTATTCTGGAAAGATCATTCCTTCTCTGTGCCATAATCATTAGCCAAGAACACCCTGAAGGTGAGAACAAGGCAAATATCTGCATGTTTGGAAAGAGAAAGGAAGAAGAACAAAGCTAGGAAACTCCAGGAAATGACAGCTGGGCATATTTAGCACGTCCATCACCAGAACAAATGCTTTGTTTTGTAAAAGTGAAGTTTTACTAAATTCGTGAAAGGCCTGCCATTAACCTCCTTAATAGTTTCAACCCTCCAACCTCTTTAAATCCTTGTGTTAACTTCCCCCCTCTCCCCAGAGTCTGTAACAAAAGCACCAGCATAAGAATATTCTGAATCTTGGCTAGTAATCATGGGCTGGGCTGTTGGAAAGGAGAGGAGAGGAAAAGACATTAATGTTCATGGAAATTAACACTGGCTTCCATGCCAAGCTGAAATGCATCCTCTTAACCAATACTAGGAATAGGGGGAAAAGGACTGTTCGATATGCTACTTTACACTGTTTGATATGGATGATTCCAAGAAAGTATTTCTCAATCTTGGCCACACTTCAAAGAGTTGAAGTGTGGACTTCAACTCCTAAAATTCTGGGAGTTGAAGTCCACACATCTTAAAATTGCTGAAACATTATTCTAAGAGGAATTGCAAATTCAAATGGATTCCTTCTGACACTTTATGCTCCTCGCTTTCACAACACAGTATAGTGCAGCCCTATGTAGTACAGAATCAAAACTCTGCTCTCTCTAATACCACTTCTCTAAATTAGTATTTTTAGGGTTTTCCCTGGAGCACCTTTGCTGCTTCAACAGTTATTATGATCCCCGTATTTAGGGCTGGAATGCAACTGCTCAATTCTCTGACCCAGAAAGTACGAGAAAGAGCAGCTCCTCAAATCAAAAGGAGCAACGTGATAGCAATGTGATTAGCTGGTAAGTACTGATAACCAGAGCAGCTAGGTGTCCTTTTGATAAATAGTATTCTGTTCTTCCAGAGGATCAGAAAAACGCCACAAACAGCTCTGTTTGAAACCTGCAGACCTACCATGTGCATGATCACCATCAATGACGGACACAATATATCCTTGCAATTACTACATTATAGACATTCAATCACCTGAAGCCAGCTGCAATTAGTAGCCTACAATCAAGTTGCAATCCAAAGGAGGTCAGATTTGCTGACTGCAAGTCTCAAGGAGACCACCAACCCAACTAGGAAAAACAACTTCTGCGGTTACTTCAGTTGACTCTCAACAGGACTATTAGGTTAACTTCTGCAATCGCACATAAAAGATGCTGTGGACATTTTATAGGATGCACGCATGCTAGAGACACGTTCAGACTTCACCTTTCTTTTCAGGGCTGCTTACCCTACACTACTTTTGATCCCAACAACTTTATGTTAGGTTGGAAAGAATAAAAGCAGAGAAAGCATGTGGCCACAGCTTCTGGAATTTTATCAACCTCCTTCCAACAATGGCCATAAGAGGTATCTGTATTTTTTTCTGTATAAAGAAGTAATATATTGCATGTGTGTCTGTGTTTGTGCACTTCTTCCCCAGAGATTAATCATGGGGTGTGCACATAGGTGCCTGTATGTGTGTGTGTATAAAAGAGGAGAGGAGAGATCTAATCAGGCTGTGTGGTGTGCATGTATGTATATTTCTACCCTTCTCTCACATTTAATTTGAATGTGTCTATGTGCACATGTATTGGGAAGTACACAGCAGGTTACTTATTCTCTACTCTGGATCGTGAAACCAGGAGGAAGGAGAAAAGGGCAGCTTAAGAATCTGCATCATTTCAAGATGCTACTTAATTGCTTATTTTATGGACAGTCACTGTGGATTTTTTTTCCTGTGGGTCTTTGGTGCTCTATGACCTTGGTTGTTTCCTTGCAGGTTGTTTCATTATTTAACTAGGTAACATCATTAGAGCTCACCTTACCTAGCTGGATAATGAAATCTCTGCAAGAAAACAACCAAGCTCAGAGAGCACCAAGGACCCCACAGTTCTACCCTGAGCTGCATATGTTCTCTTCTATCAGATATTTTTGGACATATACATTGGATATTCCCTTTGTATTGGATATTCTATTGGATTTTGGATATTTTTCCTTCAAATCCCAGCCTAATCTAATTAATTTTCAAACTAAATTTTATTTTGCCAGTTTCTTCCCCACAATTTGCTTTGGGGGAATATCATGCTGGTAGACTTTCTTCCCACATAGGTAGAATAGGGTAAGAAAGAATAAAAAGAGTCCAATTCTATTTAATCTGGCATCTTTTTCTTGTTGTTGTTCAGCTAGCTGAAATTTAAGAAACAAAAAACAAAAAAATGGAGTTGCTATTGATAGAGCATGGAAACTGCATGCAAACATTATCAAGCCTTGACTGCTATTGTCCCAGATGTAGGCACATGAGGCCAGATATGAGAAAAATAACATATATTTGACAACTTTTGAACAGACCTCAAATCTGAATACCATATGAAAGAACAGCAAGTTTAAAACACCTCAAATTAAAGAAAAATGCAACCGAAAAAATATGTTCCTGGCAATTATGGCTGAAAAACTGTTTTTTTAAACTTTGTTGCGATGCAATTACCCTGGACGAGTGAGAGTCTTCACAGAGAAGGGAAGGAAGAGAAAATAAGAAGGAAGAAAGAGACTTTTCCAATCTGAGCTTCCAGTAGTTTGTTATTTCTGATAGCCACAGCAGACAATCAAAAAGAATTTAATGCCATTTGCAGAACACATTAATCAAGGATTTATAATCCTTACACGGTGCACAAAAGACTCTGAGCTTTCTCTCCTTTTGGCACTACACCTTTCTTGAAACCATACAATGAGAAATATGGAATTTATAGTTTGGGGCAGCCAAACATGACCACAGTGGACTTTATGGTTAGAATTCAATGTTTTTCAACTTTGGCAACTTGAAGAAACGTGGGCTTCAACTCCCAAAATGCTGGCTGGGGCATTTTGTTATAATTTAATTTAACTTAAGTTAAAGTCTAAACATCTTAAAGTGGTCAAGCTTGAAACACGGTGTTTGCTATACAAGCTTCAGGGGGCAGGTACCTCCCCTTGGCTTGTCTCAAACACAGAGAGATCCAGCCAATGGCTACATTCCCAACAAGGTTAAGACAAGCGAAGGTGTGTTTTAACCTTTCTTGTCGAGGAAACCAGAGTCAGTCTCAAAGGGAATCAAAGAAACAGTGGGACTGTCTGCAGCCCAAAAAGCTCCATTTGGGAGGAAGGGTATATTTTTCCATCTCTGATGACGACGACGGCGCTCTTGCCTATTCAAACGTAATTTGCTGCCTTTGAAAAGTGATCATGAATTACATAATCCTGAGTTAGATTAGACAGTGCAAGCGTTACCCCGGATGCAGGATGCAACAAGGATGACGGGCGTTGTTAAAAAAATGGCTGGGGAATCCCAGGAGTTAGCCAGGTTCATTGCCAGCCTTAAGAGAAACCTCCAAGTTCTTTCGGTGCTAAGAAACTCCAAGGGCCAGCCGGCCATGCCACGGGCCTGGCTCTCGCTAACAAGACGGGCAGCATCATCTGCTGCTCGCTCTTGATGCTCCTTGCTGGGGCTGCCTACTAATCAAGCCGACAAGCTGTCTCCGCTGATGCTCAGGGATCTCCCCTCAAAACGACACGTCAGGAGCATCGCCACAGCAACCAAGTGCTTTCAAACATAATGTTCAGCAAAGCAGTTGTTGCGTTCGAAGGCTGGGGGGAGGATATCCTGGTGGTGTCCAGCTGCCATGTTTTCAGCGCAGCGTTCCTTTCTTCCACGGTTGGCATCAGCGAGGAATCATTCTGTTTTCAACGAAGCTATAGGAAGAATAATCTTTTTTCTTGGAGACTGGAACTTCACTTAGGGATACCGAGAAAACAGGTCTCTCCGTCCTTTTTGGGTATGGGACCGTGGATGAGTGCAGCACGGCCCCAGTTTCCCTGGCTTTCGCAAGCTGTCGTAGCCTGCACTTCGAGCAGAGCCACATCTCACCACTGGTTTCACCCAAGCCATCCTCATCCTCCCAGTGGAAGAGACAGGCCAGGCAGGAGCACATTGGGGCATTTGTTAAGAGCCGGACTGCCTTGAAAAGCGCATAAGAGCCAGTTCCCACGGGAACAAATAAGCTATCATCAGAAGTTACCGCCTACAGCCACTGTCAAAAAGGAAATAAAAACATCAGGGAACGCACTTTCAAAACCTTGTTTTTATATGATGTGTTTAAAACAGGCATCTTTGTATTCTTGGAAAAAAAATACTGCTTGAACAGAGAAGAATGCAAAAGGCTCCTCTGCATATTTTTCTTTGAAGCCTTATCGTAGCCAGGGGAGTATCTGCATTTGTGCGGGGGTCATAAAGTCAGGATGGTGGCCCAACCATGGAATTTACACGCATCCCCTTTTTATAGTACCCCAACTCATATAAAAAAGGAATTTTGGTTGTATGGTTGTGACCATCATCTTGATTCTTTTTATCACCCCCTGCCCCGCTGTCGCTCAAGGGGGAACCATAATTCACTTGAAACCATTTACTTGACGTGCCAAGAGTGGGAAAGTCCATTGCAAAGTCAGGAGAGAAGCACATTGCCCACCCAAGATCCAGCATTAAATTGCAATCTCTACAAACCAGGACCACAAAAACATCTCTCTAAACCCACGTGGCCATTCCATGCAGATAATTGTGAGGCAGATAGGACAAAGCTTATCGTAGTTGCTTTGGTTTTGGCTCAGCGCAGCATGTGAAACTGGCTGTTTTCGCCCATTCAACAAACTACAACTTGGTGTGACGTGTCTGTTCAACAAGTTTAAGGCAGTTTCTTACGGGAATCTTCTTTAATGTTCATGCACATAAAGTATATTAGCTTTGCATCATCATCTAACACCAACACTCACCCTACCATTTTTCAAACCAGGGTGTATTTTAAATCTCCTGGAGTTTGTTGATACTTTTCACAATGTATCCATAGTCATTTCTTACACAGGTAGTCCTCGACTTGCGACCATAATTAGGATCAGAATTTCCATTGCTAAGCAAAGTGGTTGTTAAATGAGTTGTGCCCAATTTTACAACTTTTCTGCCCTGGTTGTCAAGGGAATCATTGCAGTTGTTAAGTGAACCACACAGTTGTTTAATGAATCCGGCGTCCCCCATTGACTTTGCTTGTCAGAAGCTGAGAAGGTCGGACATGGTCATCACATGACCCCGGGATGCTGCAACCTTTCTAAATACATGCTGGTTGCCAAGCGCACGAATTTTGATCACATGATTGTGGCGGTGCTATGACAGCTGTAAATGTGAAGATCGGCTGTAAGTCGTTTTTCAATGCTGTTGTAATTTTGGTCACTAAACAAATATTTGTAAATAGAGGACTACCTGTATACAGTATGCAAGTACAGCAACAACATACTGTTTAGGAAAATAAGAGGACCGCTGAAGGAAGGTCAGCGGTGAAGAAATAAAGCGGGAAGGAAAGGGAGCCACTCTATTATGTTTCATGCGCCTTGAGCAATAAATACCATTTGTAATCAGCACAGGACAGCCTTTGGAGGAACAAATGAGCGCTGCATGTAGCCAACAGCAGGACGCGGAGGAATGAGTAACAGCAGCCAGGCACATGCTTCAGGAGTGACCTTTGGTTCACGAAGGTGACATAAGCATGTCCCTGTTTTAATCTGCAAAATGCAGGAGGGACAGGCTCCGGACAAATACTGCCCACAAGGGGAGGGAGGGATTCGAGACCACCGAGGGGGTCAGCAGTTTGAAGAAGGCAGAATGAGGCAGAGAGAGGAACAGCTGCTGAACTCAGACAAGATGAAGTTTGGAGTAATCAGCGGGAACAAACAAAGGTCGGAAAAGTAGGCTAGAGAGAGAAGAGGAGTGTGCTAGATAACAGCCAGATGCACGTCCCCAGAGAAGCTGAAACTAGAGCGAAAAAGGGGAGGGGGAGGAAGAAAGCGACCCCGGGCCCTCGCAGGCGCGAGCAACGAAGGGGACAAGCGCTCCCAATGCGGCACGTCCCAACAACTGAAGCTTGTTCCACGAGAAAAACACACCGGCAGGGCGGGCATCGCGCTGGACGGAGCGGCTCGGCTCAGTGCTGCTCCCCGCAAACGCCGCGGCAAACCCTTGGCCACGCGAGCCCGCCTGGCAGCTCGTCAAGCGGGCTCGAAGATCCGATGCTGGAAACTGAAGTTCATCTCTCGCTCGGGCATCAAGGGAGTTCCGTTTTACGTGTATCGTCGAAAGGAAGGCACTTTGGAGGGCATCATCTCCGCCTGTCCGTATCTTCAAGGTAACCATAACATCTCCAGAAAGGGGCTTAGTTCGGGGAAGTTGGTGGCACGAGCCGCAGTGGCGTCGAACAAAAAAAGAAAAGAGAGGTTCCTTCAACCTGAGGTTCCAGGAGAAAGGAAAACAGCCGGTGAGGAGAACTGGGCATTTCGATGGAAACTGGAGACCTGGATCCAAAGGGTCCTTTCAGGTCTTCGAAGATACTGCTGTTCCACTATATTAGGACTAAATACAGGTAGTCCTCAGCTTACAACCCTTTGTTTAGAGACTCTTCGAAGGTACAACAGCACTGGGAAAAGTGACTTGTGACTGGGCCACCACAGCAGCATCCCCATGGTCACGTGATCAAAATTCAGGAGCTTGGCAACAAGCATGTATTTATGTCAGTTGCAGCATCTGGGGTTAAGTGATGGCCATTTGCGACCTTCCTAGCCAGCTTCAGAAAGCAAGATCAACGGGGGGAGCTGGACTCACTTAACAAATGCAGTGATTTGCTTAACAGCCATAGCAAAAAAAAAAGGTCATGAAATCAGGTGTGACTCGCTTAAGACACGCAAGTGTGATGGACGGTATAGAAATTCGATAAATAAATAAAATAAATACAAAATAAATAAGCAACCAGCTTGCTTACCAATGGAAATTCTGGGGTCAATTGTGGTTGTAAGTCAAGGTCTACACGTTATTTCAAGGCATCTGAATCCCTCCATCATATACATGCTTGTTAATCGAGAAAGACTTGCAGGGGAGAAGCAGAAGGTGCCACTTAACTCTTCACACACCCACTGTTTTGTGAGTGCAAAGTTTGCTCTGCAGCTGGGATCGTTCTAGGATAAAAGTTGGTGCAAACACCAACATGTACAAGAGGCGAGAATCTGAATGCTAATGGCCCAGGAGTCCCCAAGACTACAAGATCACATCACTCAAAGCAACACACAAACACATCTTGAAAACAGCTCAAGACCAAGTGTCAAAACCATGCCGTGAATGTATGTAGTCTGAGGGAAGGCAAGAGGATTTGTCCAGGCAAAAACAGGAGAAATGGGCTGTTCAGAAGCATCCTGCTTCCAGTCCCCGAAAGCCACCAAATCATTGGCCTGGAAAAGAAAAGACTGGCTCTGCCCTCTTCTGTCACGGGACCACCCTTCTTCTGATGACATCGCCCACAATCCTCCAGGCACTTGGGAACTGGTCCCTGACTCTGAGAAAGCCGCCCTCCTACTTGATGTGCCCGTGCGCAGAGTTCCTTCTCTATATTAGTTGCACAGCATGAGATTAGAAACCTGTAGGCACTCCATAATTTTGAATAACTTTGAATCCTGACAATTCTGTGTTGCGTTACTATTGTGTAGTCCAGCGTTTCTCAACTTGACGTTTTTAAGATGTATGGACTTCGACTTCCAGACTTTCCCCTGCCAGAAATTCCCAAGCCGTCTGGGGGAATTGTGAGAGTTGTAGACCACACATCTTAAAGAAGTACAAGGTGGAGAACGACTGGTGTGGACGAATGTGAATTCAGTCAAGAAACATTTCAGTATTCGCGTCTCACGGATGATTAGTTCTTGCAATCCAGAGGCTGCCTTTCTACACAAGTCCCCAATTTAGAACCTGCATCGGTGTAACCACTCTGTGAGATAAGCTGCAGCTCACCAAAAGCTGGTGCCTTTTAATTCAGTTTGTTAGCCAGAAAAGGAGCTGTGAGGCTCCTTCTACTTTTTTGCCACCATAGATAGACTCACACAGCTCTCCTTCTGCAGTTTTTACAGGAACCTATTACCTTGCTCAGTGGAATCAAGGTACA
>JANHZU010000002.1:402740-423303 GCA_032468055.1 Acrochordus granulatus
ATGGATGGATGGAGCGAGCAGAATGGAGCCAAGTGACAGCAACATCAGGAAGAAAGAAAAGCTGGAGAAATATGAGGATGTGGAAAGTCAAGGCCAAAGTGATCCCAGTGGTGGAAGGGGCACTGGGGGTTGTGAGTCCTAAGCTGGGAGAGTATCACCAAAAGATCCCAGGAGCAACATCAGATCTCTCTGTCCAAAACAGTGCAATGCAAGCAACATGTTGTGCAGAACTCTCAAATTCCCAGAACTCTGACAGAGCACCTGAGATTGAGGAAGACATATACCATCCATAGGGAGAGAGGAGAGCGGGGGGGAGAGAGAGGAATCTTGCTCAATATGTCCTGCAAAGGCTCAGGGGAGATGGAGTCATAATAAGAAGCCCCTTATTTTTTCCCATAAGGTTGGCAAGCAAGCAAGGGGATGGAAAAGAAACCCCAGACTTCTGTTGTTGCTTTGTATTGTTTTGTCCCTCTGCTATCTTTCATCAGGAAATATGAGAGAGAAAGGAAATCTGGTACTAGTCTAGGGATCCTCCCAGCAGCATAGACAAATTAAAGGCTCAGGAGCATATGGGTCAAGCTCCAAAGCAGCTGAACATAGGCCAGGCATGGTAAGGCTGCCTAGGCTGGGTGCTGTCAGTCAAATGTGCAAAGCTGTGCTCTCACTGGCAGAGGAGTGGAGCATGCAATTGAGCATGCTCCAATCTACCTGCATTGCAGTAGCTCAAAATGTCCTCTATTAACCCAGCTGTATGCTAATCCCATCATGCCCACCCAGGACACTGATTAGCACAGCAGCAGAGTCAGAGGAGGGACTTTTTGCTCTGAATACAGGAGGGTGGGGAATCGAGCAAGGAGAGGAACAGAGAGAAAGAGGGGAAAAAGTGAATGGGAAGAACAAACCCATTTCTGCAACAGATCAGACATGTGTCTTGCTACTATTATTGTTATCAACATCATCCGCCTCTTCTTCCTCCTGACCATCAGCATCTAAATGACCTTCTTACTTGGACAGTAAAGCAAAGGCTTGGGTGCTGCAGACAAATATCACCAGAGCCTTGGAAAACCTGGTGGAAACTCACTGTCTGAAGTATCCACCTTCTTAGCCTCCCCAAAACTCTTCCTTTGAGCCTGGGAAGATCTTAAGATAGGTGGCAGGGAGAAGGTCCTTTATGGTAGTGTGGAAGTATATTTGAAAGGCTGTACAACTGTCCACTTATTGCCAATCAATGAGGAGATAATATTAGAAGGAAGACATGGGAAGCAGGAGACTTCCACTGCTCGGTTGGGAGGTCCCTTCCATTTGGATTCTCTTCTCCTTCAGCCTTCACTGCTGTGAAGGAGCACGCTAACAGGGAAGTGTAGAAGCAGGAGGCGAAGTTCCTCACAGCCTCTTATCCCCAAGAAAGCTATATCATGCAGAATGTTGTTAACCACATTTGTTGGGGGGGAAAAGCGGGTTCATTGACATTACCTTAGCATCCCATTTATGACTAAAGGTCTTTAAGGAAGGGATTCCTTGATCTTCTTTCTCATCACCTTCTGAGGCAGTGGAGAGGCAACTGCTGATTTTCCCAATAAAGGAGGAATGTATAGATATTCTGAACTTGTAATGTTTTGCAAAGCGTTATCCTCCTCAGGTTCTGAGAAAAAAAGACCATTTTGCTCTTCCTCCATTCCAGATGTTTTCGTATCAATTGCACTTTTAAGAAATGGGTCATAGTGATCATTAACTAATAATAATTTAAATTATTTTATTTCCTTTTATGTCTTATTTACCTTTTGGGCTATGCTTTCGCATGTTTAAAACTGTTTTCCAAAGGGATGGGACTAGCCTTAAATAAGATGCACTATGAGTCTTATTGACCAAAAAGATCAAAAACACAGTATGTTGTCAACATAGCAACACTATGGTAAATAAATCCGATTATCTGCACTTGTACAAAACATCATGCCACTTCCTGGACTGTATTGATTTCTGCTCCAAAATGGGCCCAATTTCTAAGCATAATCCTGGCAACCTTCATGTCTTGATGCTTATCAGGACCCAAATCTTTGCCAAATGGGTATGATTTTAACAGCTGCTGCTCAAAATACAGAACTGATCTGAGGCCAGCAACAACCATCCTTGTCCCCATCCACCAGGTTAAGGTGGAAAGGGCTGCCAAGGAAAGCAAGATGACAGTGGAAGTGTGACCAAAGAGGGAGGATATCATAAAGGAAGGATTAAACTCCAGAAGCAAAGGGGTCAATATAGAGAAGCCAGGAAGTGTTAATCTCTTACTACCTAATGCTTCTCACCTTTAAAACTGCTATTGCTTTGCTCTCAGTAATTGGCAGATAGCTTGACGGTCAGCTGTGGCCCCGCAGTTGCCACTAACCTTGCCTGAACTTACCTGCTTTGTATGCAGCGCTGTCTCAAACTTTTTTTGGAGAGCAGCACAATGCCATCAGGGTGAAATGCTCCCAGCGTGGGTCTATCATCACCTTGCAACTACCATTATTGTTTCTTTGTTTGTTCTTCCAGACAACCTACAATCCAATATTTTTGATAGTTTTGAGCCCTTTCTGGGTGTGACTGATGAAATCCTTACAACATACATGAGAGGCAGATTTAATCCCTCTTTCCTGCCGAGCTTGACTTCTGGTGACTTGCTGAACATGTCCACATCTAAAAAAAACACTAAAGTGATTGTTTTTCTCTTTCTTCAAGAATATGTTTGACTTCCCAGTCTAATCTGTCAGCCATGAGAATTTAAACCAACATAACATAGATGAAACCACTAAGATAGCCTCCAAAACACTCCTAAAGTTCCAGTTGAAAATGGGAACTCCCACCCTGAACCACATATTTTGGCTGCTGCCCCATTCACTTCGCACCATTCTCCTGACCACTGAAGTTCTCGGCCTTGTGAAACATTGTCTGAACTTCTCTCATGGAACCTGTTTGTCCATCTCAGTTTTAGGCGCAACGCTCCATCTTATTCAGTTCTTCCTGTGCCAACTGCCAGCTGCTCTCCATCGTTTCCAGAAGAACCCTTTTCCAACACCCATGATTTATTAATTCTAAGTGGATATGCTAGGAACTAAACCTGGAACCATTTGCAGACAAGTCTCTTCCGCTGAGTTACAGCCTTTTCCAGACACTTTTAAGATCTGTATCTATGTGAGTATATGTATATATACATGTGTGTATGCATGTGTTTATTTATTGTGTATTTGTCATAACTAAATAACCAAATCACTTCCTTTCTTTCTAAGGAGCCAGTTCTGTGGGTGTTCCCCACTTTTTGGGACATGTTGCAGTGCGTACCAGATGTGCATACAGTTTTTCTACAAGGAAGCAGCAGCCCTATAGGAAAATCCTTAATCTTGAAGCAACTAGTATCAAAACCCACCTCTTTGGAAAGGTAATTTAAGACAAAAGGAAAGGTAAAACCTGCCTCTTTGGAAAGGTAATTTAAGACAAAAAGAAAAAAAAAACCAGGTATTAATCCCAATGGATAAGCACAATTCTCCCTCTCAATGTTACTTTAAAATAGTTTAAAGTACTTGTTACTCAGTTTGTCAGCAGAGAGTTGAGACGTATGCTCCTTAATTAAATCAATTATTCCACCACCATCCTATAAATTAATTTATTCACGGACAAAGCTATGCTCTTAAAAACTATGTAGGGAAATCAATCAGCTTGGATTCGGGCCAATCTGTTGCATTCAGCTGCATCTGCACCATCTAAAGTTATTTAAAGATTTCACAAAGAAAACAGGGGCTGCTTTGGCACATGACACATTCCCAGATCAATCGTTCTGTCCAAGTAGAGTGATCTGACTGTGGAATGACCAATCATTAAACTTTGGTGCTCAAAAGCTGCCAAGTTAGAAAGTTTTTTTTTAATTCTCTCATGTTAGAGAGATCTGGAACTCTGGATTTGGAAGAGCTTCTGTTCTTAATTAAAGTAATTTCCAGACACACACACAGACACACAAACACACAGATGTTTATATTTTGAATGAAAAAGCATCGATGTCTTTCCTTAACTTTTCCTAAAAGTTAGCTTTATTAACTGAGCGGCAAGTGAACTGGTGTCAAGTTTGCATTAGAAATCCCTCTTTCCAAACAAGAACATGAAGACACAATTCAAAAAGTTCAGAATTTTTTTAAGGTGGTTCTCCATTATTATTATTTTTTTAAAATACATGAAATGTTTCCATACCGGGGTAAACCTGCCCAAACTTTCAGCGAAAAACAGCATACAAAATGAAGGAAAACAGCATATATTACGGGAAATACAGTAAAGCATTTATATTTTCAGCATCATAAACTAGTATGTGAATGGAACAAAACCAATCAGGGGAAAGAAAAATGGGGGGGCTGAGAGAAATGGAAACTGACAGATTTGTCCTCTCTAAATAACACTTCTAACTGAAACACGCAGACAGCATGTGCTTGAGAAACATACTCTGCTGCTGAAACGAAAAGGACTGGAACGGGTTCAAAGTTGCCTGTGTTATGTCCTTAGTTTGAATTAACGTGAACTGAACTGAGGAATTAGAACATCCGAGGTTCCCACAGGGACGCAGATCTCCTGTCGTGGTGAGATGAAAGTAGAAATATGGTAAAAGGGTCCTACATGGACTATGGAAATGGAAAGTTGAGCGGTTGTGATCCTCAGTTAGATTATGGATACAGCGGCAAGATGCTCTTCTGAGAGAGGGCCGGTGTGTGAAAAACCAACTGCCCTCAAACAAGCTTTTGACCATTTTACAGGATGCTGCCAGCGTTGTCACAAACTTAAGAAAGATGCCCTTTGCCCCTTTTCTCCATCATGCACATTTTCTTGACCACCTCAGCCTACAATCCCCCATTTTCCCCTCCACCTGGTGCACATTTGTTGTGGTTGTTCTTTTTTCATCTCCTTCTCCACAGTACAAAATACAGAACCCTCCCCTTCTTCCCGTTCCCCTTCTAAAGACGTTTGGCCCTGGTAGCAAACTTGCAGTTGCAGAAGGGGCTATTGAGGCCAGACCCCTTCTTTGTGCAAGAATCTGAATTAAAAGCACTGCTTCTCCTTATCCAAAGCACGGCCCCAGTTCAGTGCAGGGCTTCTTCATTTCTCCAAAAGGCCTACAGCAGGAGTGGTCATGCTGAGGCCCTACAGAAATCTCCTGGACTTGCCTTTGGATCCTTAGCTTAATACTGAAAATCAGCACAAAAAAAAAACCCTCTCCACCTTCTTCAGTCAGGAAACATATGAGAATTGCAGCACAAGCCTTAAAATGGGCTTACTTTGAAAAGAGGACTAGGTGGAGGGAGATGCATTGGGAGATTCCCCAGTGCTCCAAGCTTGTTTATATACAGACCGAGAAGCTTCAGGCTCTGCTTACATGCCTGAAGGTACTTCCAACCATGTTGCATCACCATATCATCCCACCATAAACCTCAGTCTCCTTGATCATCAAACTATATTCTTCCCTGGCTTATAGAAGCAAGACAAGACTACTAGCAATTTTCTTTTCCTCTTGATGCTAATGTGCGTTGGTGGGGGTGGGTGGGTGCTCTGCTGCACTCTAGTAACCCCACTAGACATTCAGACGTAGCCCTTTCTAAAGGACCAGTTAACACTGGTGTTTCCAAGACATGGTTCTCTCTTTTCTCTTTCAAATTCAGTGCACTGTCAATATCTAGAGAAAGGAAAACCTTGAGTCTAAAGACTACATCTTATGCCTGTTGGAGCCATGCATAATTTTGATTATTGCTATGCTTGGTTTCTGTTTCTGAACTGAACTATTCCTGCCCCTTCTGAACTATGTAAAATTATTTCATTCAGCTAAGTTCTGATTTCACACAGCTTCAAGCAAGTAAAAAGATTGTGAATCTAGAATCAACCTATTTATTTCTTTCATACAGCGTAACAAAATGCAGCATATTGCATAAAAGTTCACTGAGACAGAATGTGAAATATATATAAAATGTAAAGCATTGGGACCATGAATTATTTTTAAAACATAGAGTATGAATGATGAATAGAATTATAAATAAAGTGAATAAAATTAGGTTACGTATGAGCAATTGCTTGAGCGGCTTGGCCTACGGTCAATTTAGGTATCTAAATTGTTTAACCATTGGACAGCAGTGCCCTCAAGACGCTGTAGTTCTTGCAGAGAGCCAGGAAACCTGAGGGGACATTTATATATAACTAATTATATTTACATATATTTATTTGTAATCAAAGACCCAATTGAAATTTGAAGTGTTAGTCAAAATAATTTTTTTGATGATAAAGTAAGGGGTAAATTAAGATACTTATTTAAAAATTTGTCAGGTTTCGGGGAGTAGAAATTCCTAAAGAAAGTCTGACAGTTAAACATATAAAGTGATGCTGGAGAATTTAACAAAAGAAAAGAATAATGTGAAGTGAAAGCAAGTGATTCATAAGGATTACACAAGGTAAAATTAATTTATTAGATGTTATTTTCTAACGAATTGGAATTTCAAAACAGATGCTGAGAAAATGTTCTGCTTTCAAAGTTTTGAATACAATACACATTTTTGAGAAAACTACTATTTATTTTTCTATAAAATGATATTCTATGTTACAATCATTCAACTCCAAAAGCATCTTAAACACGTTAAAAAAAAAAACCTCTGGGATTTCTTCTAACCCAGAAAGTTCATCTAATCTCTAGCCAAGAGAAGCAGATTTTTGGATTTTTTTAAAAACATTTTTGCAAGGTGCCTGATAATTCCCCATATGTGATAAACTCAAATTCAATCTGTATCTGTTTTTTAACCTTTAACAGCCAAAGAGAAGACAGGTCAACATAAGTATACCATATTGACCAGAAGCCTTCCACTTGTTGTGAATCATGGGCTCACGTTGGACTTTGATTCCCAGGTAATCATAGCTAGCTAACTGTTAAGAAGTCTTTCTAACCGGAGTGCAATAAACACCATTTCCAAAGAACATAATGACAGCTCATGAAAATAACTCTCAAAATTATGTGGCTCTTTTATATCACAAAACTAAAGGGGGGGAATAAATAACGGTATGAGTCATAGGTCTTTTGTGTAGCTAAATCCCATAATTTATTTTGAATTCCTATTTAGATTTGCGTAGAACCTCTACTTGTTAGGGTCAGTATAAACTCAGAGCAAATGCTTCCTAACCTTGATGTTCCCAGCCACCACTATATATTAGAACTATAACTCCCAGATTTTCTAGCCACATAGAGGAAACTGGGTCTGCTCCAATTTCACTCATGAGGTGCAACCAACCAAAAGCTTCTCTCTCTAGTCCTCTCCAAGGAAGGGCAGACTCACAGGGAAAATTATAATCCTCTAAAGATCGAGCTCCTAAACCATTCAGGATTTTATTTATTTTATCTCATCATCATTATTTTTATAAGTAACTCAAGGTGGCAAATGTATCTAATACTCCTTCCTTCTCCAACTTTCCCAACAGTAACAACCCTGTGAGAAGGGTTGGGTTGAAAGAGGGAATGACTGGCCCAAAGTCACTCAGTCAACTTTCCTGCCTAAGGTGAAAACCTTAGAATTTAAAGTCTCCCATGATTTCCAAATTTTCAAGGATATCGCCAGTTTATACAAACTAGATATCAAAGTAGCAGCTGTGGTACTGATGGGGTATAAGTCTTGCAAGCAATCCAGACAAGACGCACAACTAGGGAGGACATTAACAGAATCTTGCAAGTCTGAAAGAACATCTCTCCATGCTCGCCTTTACAGCCCAAGAAACCAGGAAGGGACCCTTCTGAGACATTAGCCATGCTTCCATTCCTTCCTCGGACTTGGTTGCTTCTTATATGACCACTGACTGACCACTGAAACAGACAGGAGCCTCCTGGGCCAATTTTAATGTCTGCTTAGGCAAACCTAGGTGTAGTGCATTGCAGGAATTCAGATCAAGGTTTCTATACCAGAATTGCAAAATTCTGGGCAAAAACTCTCCTTGCTGCTATCAAGTATTCTTCTTGATTTTTGCAGCCCAGTTATGGTATCTTTAATCCAGAGAGGTCATTGCCGTTTTGCAAGAAACTAAACCAAAGCTCTTTGGCATAAGGGCTACAATGCCTCTACAAAAATGCACATAAATGGAAACGTAGGAAAATCAAAGCGAACTTCATACTGTAGTTCAGATTGATCTGAGTATTCTGCTAAACAGGTGCCTGTTTTATCACGTTTTATTATTTATGTTTAACTGGCCAGATGCATACAACACATTAACTCACAAATTATAGTTTGTGGCTAGTATAATACATGAAGAAACCAGTCTCACACATATTTAGAAAACTACAATGAAACGTAAATAATATCCACTTTTAAGCTGCAGGAACATTTGTCCTGAAGCTCCCTCATTTAAAAAAAAATTTTAATCAAGTGAAAAGATATATTACTGTTAAATTTATTCTATAATTCACCTCTGCCATATTTCAGTTCAGTTCACCTTCTGATTGCAGGTTTATATAGAGGTTATATTACAAGGTTGTAATTTATATAAAAGCAGGAATAACATCTAAATTTTAAAGAAATTATTAAAAGGGTATAAATTAATATGAGGACTAGAGGACATATTTCCAGTCCAGACCTGTATAAAACATTATTAGCAACTTCATTGTTTGTTCATCCAACATCTTAAGGTCATTCTTGTGGGGGAAATCTGCTTGCTACTTAGCATTAAAATATTTTGAAGCAGAATTTAACCATGAATCAAATTAACCATGTCTTATTTGAGCAACTAGAACTTCATACTCCTGTTCTCAAATTTTTCAAAGCCATCTGTACATTAGTTTCAATGGTAATTGCTCCAGTTTTAGAGTTCAGAAGGATGGGAGGTTTAAAACTAATCAGAAAACACCTAGAGAAACAGTTTGAAAGTTTTTGGGGGAGGAGTCAGCCTTGATTCTAGGCTTGACTATAGGTTCAGTCTTGACTCTAGACTTGATGTGAACAAGTCCCTACAGATACCTTGGCAATGTGTTGTTATAAGTGGTTTGCCCTTGCTTTCTTCTTCGTAGGACTGAGAAGGAGGAACGAGTGCAATGTCACCCAGCTGGCTT
The DNA here is from genome assembly GCA_032468055.1 of Acrochordus granulatus. NCBI lineage: Eukaryota > Metazoa > Chordata > Lepidosauria > Squamata > Acrochordidae > Acrochordus > Acrochordus granulatus. Next base: position 411,817 of record JANHZU010000002.1, read on the forward strand.
CATGATTATAGAGGGGCTAGAACTCACAAATTCCAGGTTTCTGTGCTGCTACCTAAACAACTACACCTAAGTAGCTCTCTGTTTGAGCCTTGGTTTGATATACGATGCCGTCCCAAGCACAGTTTTTTAAATTTAAAAAAATATTTTTTGCATCCCACCTTTATTATTTTATAAACAACTCAAGGCGGTGAACATAGTTAGCAGACCTTCCCCCTCCTATTTTCCCCACAACAGCAACCCTGTGAGGTGGGTTAGGCTGAGAGAGAGTGATTGGCCTCAGGTCACCCAGGTTGCTTTCAAGGGTAAGGCAGGATTAGAACTTACAACCTCCAAGTTTTTAGTCTTTTACCTTAACCACTGGCTCTTACTTTTACTCTCAAGGAAGTGTATAGAAATTTACAGGAATGGAGAGAAAGGTGGAATTTTATGCTGCATCACCAACAGCAACGCTCCAAATAGGACAACGTGACCACCTCTTGGACTGTGCAGCTTAGCAAGATAATCAGAATTATCAGCAGCTAGATCTACAAAGAAAAGGTTGAAGCAAGGTTGCAGCTCATCCCCGTACTATTCAACTTTTATATTAACACACTACATCCCAGGTCTGACCAATCTAAATTCCTTTGAACCAACTCTAGGGTTTTGCTCTGTATACTCCATGCAATCATTCATTCAGGAATGGGGATGATATTAATTCAGGGGAGAGTGTAAACTTATCAGATCAAATATTGACTCAAGTTGGTATTTGCGCAGGGTCCCTAATATTGTTCACCCTTTTGTATAATTTTTAGATAAGCTTATTATTGAGCTGGTTTGCTAAAATGTGAATTTTCCGATCCTTATTGTCATTGGAATTTGACAGGATGCAATCTTGTTTTATGCAGCAGGTACGTGTTGAAAGCTGCCAAAGGATCACTGTGGGACACTTGCTCACTCTATTCCTGGAGGACCTAAATGTGGAAGCTCGATAGCTGTCTAACGTTATTCACATTAATAAAAGAAGACTCTGTATCTTATATTGTTTTCATGTTCTGCCCTCAGCACTTAAAAGTGGGAAACATTGTAGTATTCTTATCCATAACTTGATGTGCCCTTGGGATACTGAAGTAATAGTATCCGGTGGTCTGGTTTTACTGTTCTTGTTTGCCATAGCAAGCAAACAACAACACACAATATATTCATTAATTTGGCTGGCATTTGTGTATGTTGTTGGACTATTAGTCCAATTTGATGTAGCCTCAATGCAGTTGCCAAGTTTGATTTTGCAGCTATGTTAATGCAGTACATTGGCCCTCGCTTAATAACCACTCATTCAGCGACTGCTTGAACATACTGAACTGATACTTATGACTGGTTTTCATAGTTATGACCGTCACATCATCTCATAGTCAATGTGATTGTGATCTGGGTGCTTGGCTCTCAATTACAACCTTGCAGCCTCCTGCAGTCATATGACTGCCATCTGCAACCTTCACTGCCGGCTTCTAACAAGCAAAGTCAATGGGGAAGCCAGCAGGAGATCATAAATGGTGATCACGTGACATATCGCTTAATGACAGCAAAGGATTTGCTTAACAACGGCAACCGGAAATGCCAAAAGTGCTGTTGCTAAGCGGTATGGTCACATGGCATCATGCTTTACAACCAAATTGCTTAGCAATGGAAATTTGGCTTAACCATTGTCAACCGAGGACTATCTATAATTATACTTTAATGTATACAGTTAGTTAATCTTTTGCACTTTGTTGATGCTGCTTCTGATTATTTTTTGTCATAAGCCATACAAACTTTATTATTATTACTGTACATTATCACTATAATTATCCACTTTTCCGTGCTAGCTGGGACAACGGCTGAAAAAGTCCTCCAGATTCAGGAACAAGCAGCAATATCAGATAATATCCTTTCACAGCTGGCTGACCAAGGTGTACTGCAACTGTGAGAGGGTGTGCAAAATTGTGTTCGACGCTCCTCCAAAATTTAGTACGCCAGAACCGTCCTGAGAAAAGCAAGCCAAGCATTCAAGTCTTAAAAGAGAAAAGAGCATCAACATGGAAGTTCCTATTTAAGCTCCTGAAAGATACTCATTTCGGCATTAGGCTTCACACAGGCATGAGCATGACTAACAGCCTCCGTTCTTTTCCGTCACTAGCCCCTTGTTTAAGGATGGGTTCAATCAGCAGAAGCTTGACACAGTAGACATAAGACTAAATGGGTTATTTTACTGCAGACAAGGATGGCACCATGTCTGCACAGCAGTCATGCCTCCTGCAGTGTACAGGAGTAAGAAACGAGACGGCCATTCTCCTGGTCACTGACTGATGGGGCCAAAGCTGATATTCAGGTCTGGGCTTAAAGGTTTAAATTCTAAGTTTCTTCTTCCAAATGATACCTGGTCTTCTACTTGATGGACCTGGAAGGCAGGTGACTCTTTTACTTATTTCTCAGATTTCTATCCTGCCTACTCTTCAAGAGCTCAAGATGGCATATAGAGTGCTCCCTCCTCCTATTTTTCACACAACAATCCCATGTGCAGCGTCAGGATCGCTGGTTCCTGCCTTATTTTGAGGACCTGCCTTATTTTGAGAACCTGCTGGTTCCTGCCTTATTTTGAGGACTTCATCACTAAGATGAAGGCTAGAGATTAGCTCAAGCAGAAGAATCCCCTCAACTAGCTTCTTTCTTTGTGCTTCTTAGGTATCTGTGCATGTGTGTGTACATTCGTGCATGTACAATCAGAATTATTCGATTATCTGATCAATTTTTCCCAAAACACTTTTAGCAGGACTTTAAATGCATTGTGTGTTCTTTATATACATTTTTAAATTGCCTGAACGTTATATCAGTTTATTCTCCAACAATTTTGAAGAGAATCAATAAACTTGCTAATTGGCCTGTAATTACCAGGATGATCCCACTTGCTGTTTCAAAAGGGTTTGCTAGAACATTGGTTTTTCCTTTCAAATGCTTTCGAATCGTGCCACGGTTTCCTGCTAAGCTTTACCAGTGAATTAAGTCAACTTTCCTAAAATATTTTATGCCCAAGTTTCAGAAAAAGAAAAGAACATCTGGTAAAGATCCATACAATATTTAATAGAACTATTTCAGTGCTAGAATCATACTTTTAGTGTCAAGGACAATTTAACTTGTATCCAAGAAGCTATTTGGGACATGTCCAAATGAGGCTTTTGCTAGGCAACCAACATTCACAGAAGTTTAAAGAAGAGCTGAGGTTTATTTATTGATTAAAACTCTTTCTAGACAGTTTTTTAGAATGAGAATGATTTACAATAGCCATAAAGGTATTTCAGAGCAGAATAAAAGGGGGAAATGCAAAAACAGAATAAAGCAAAATCAAAACTATCCCTGTAAAGAACTGTAAAGATGTAGATGTGGTATTAAAAGGTGAGTTTAAAAGCAACTCCTGTCACTATCCATCATGGCACAAAGCAGATGGGAGCACAGCACAGATGCCACTGGAGACAAGACCCACCCCTGTGTCACCATCAAGTGGCAGTTTGCAAGGGAATGAATGGGGAACAAAAGATTCTTTGAGATCATGGATGCTTGGGAGAAAACTATCAGTGGAGACATATTTTAATGCAGCGTGGGTCCAGGTTACTTAGGGAGTTGCATCAGTGCTTTGAAATCTAAATGGAAGCAGTCTGAAAGCCTGGGCAATGATCTGGACACCAAATTTTGTAGCATCGAGACTTCTCCCTAGGACAGCCACAGACTAAATGCATGCTGGCTGAGGATTCTTGGAGTTGGTCCACACCTCTTAAAATTGGTGAGGCTAAGAAACACTGCATTACAGTCATCCAGTCTTAAAGTGACAATAATGAATCACCACAATCAAGCTATCCATGTCCAGGAACAGAGCAGGTGATATATTAGACTCAACTGAGAGCAGGTTTCCCTGGGTGCACGATCAACTGAGTTTTCAGGGATGAAAATGGATCTAGGAGAACCCAGATTACAAAACTTTCTTTCAAAGAGAAAGGCAACCAAGCCAGACATTCCCTGTATCCTTATCCATCTTTACTTAGCCTGTCTTTTCCCATGGCTTTTCCTACCATTTGTTCCTAATTCCAGGAAAATGCTCAGCAAATGTAAATTAAAAGGAAGGGGAAAGGATGGATGTCATGTTGGAGATATTCCTCCTTTATTGCTTGCCCAATCTTGGCAGCTGCAGAAGTATTTTGTATTCTGCAAGCTGTGCCATTTCTCATCTTCCAAAGATTCTTTGAGTTTACGCACTGATTGTCTTGAACACAGATATATTTATTTCTGAGAAAGTATGTCGAGAGTGCGGCTATGAGGTTATCTATTGAAACAGGAAAAAATAATAATAAAAAAAAAATCATCATTCAGAAATCACTCTGAATTTCCACCAAGTAGAAATCACTACCTGGAGTCATATTTTTCAAAAGACAGCCAGAATTTGAGACAACTTGCTAATTGCAACTGTGTACTCCCCCGTCCCTTTGAAAATCCAGAACTTGGAATCACTCATCAAAAGGGCCTCTTCAAGGGATGAAAGAAAAAAGGAATGGATCACCAAGGAGATTCTGCACTTTCTAACCTGGTTGTTAAACTGTCTGAGAAATTTAAAGGGCAGGGGAGAAGAGAGATGGTGAGCAGAGTTTGAAATTGACTAGCAAATCACCCAGGCAGATTTCTCAGGGGGCTTTTGAAAATGACAGTGTAAACCATAGTTAGTAAAATAAAGGACGAATTAAATGGCTGGATTTCCTGGTAAGAATAAACCATTAAAATATAGTGAATTTTACAGTTCAACAGCAAAGAGGCTTACCTCGAACATAAAGCTGTGCTGAAATTGTTCCAGACCTAAGTACTTCATTTGACATGCTTGAACATGTTGGGAGAAGAGTATGGCTATGTTTAACCATTAGGCTCAAATCATAGTTTATTCAACCAAACATATTGTCAGACACCAAAACAGTTAGATTCACGTTTCAGGCTAAGCAGTCAATCAGTGTATCTCAAACTTGGCAACTTTAAAACGTGTGGACTTTTCACTCCTGGAATTCCCCAGCCAGCACACTGTTGCAAATGCCAGAAATCACAGTTTGCACCTCCAATTGGTGGAGTTCAAGCACCACATTAAATTCAAACAAATCACTGCTAGCTTGTGATGCATGACTAACCGCTGAGAGGACATAAAGGGGTTCTCCAAAAGGGAAGGGGAACGAACGCTCGTTGTATATCTAGGACAACTAGACTCTTGGAAATGTGGACTTTTGTTGAAATTCTGCATTTAACTTACAAGGGAAAAGCAAGGATTAGCAGCACCAGGAGCTGTCCATCTAGAAACCATCATGGACCACGGCAGAGATTTTTAACAGCTACGATTACTCAACCCGAAGACAAATAAAAGGTCAGTGGGAAGAATAATAAAAAACAGACAAATACAGAGTCTTTACAAAGAATATAAAAGGGTAAATTACAGCTGAAGCAAGCAGCAAATGAAAACAACTTCCTTTTATTCAGAAAACCTGCCTTATACATGCCATTGCCTAAATAGCAGAGTGTCCATTCTTTAATATAACCAATTAAAATGTCAGAAGCTTAGGATCACCTGTCTCAAAAAAGCTGTGAACATTATAAAGGATACTTCCCATCCTGGACATCCACTGTTTGAACTGTTGCCATCAGGCAAACGGTACAGAACAACCAAAACAAGGACGAACAGATTTAAAAACAGTTTTTACCCAACAGCAATAATCACACTAAATTCAGTATAAGGGTGCAATATTCAGATTCATCATATAACATTTATGTTTGATGTGCAATGTCATATTTTCATGTTGGATGTGTAGTGGGGACTGTATAATGGACGCGGGGAGTGTATGGTTGTGTGTGATAGTTTTTATGAGGTCTGCATTTTTAGTTGTTTGTTGTGCACCTCATAGTTTCTGTGAATCTGTATGAGTGATGCACTCATTTTTAATCTCATTGTACATGGTGCAATGACAATAAAGATTATTATTATTATCAATTCCCAATAACTCTTCATCGTCTTGCCTATGTTTGTGCTTCCCCCTGTTCATTTCTGTCTGTTTGAAAGGCGAAGAAAGTGCTAAAGCTGAATGGAGGGTGCCATGCTAACACAAGAAGCATGTATGAGAACACAATGCACAAGACGTCATAGCTACCATGAAGCTTTATCCTGGGTGAGGAACAGATACTACGGTACCTAATAGGCACTCACAGTACTTTGCAAAAATACTTTCTGCATGAGCTTCACTTATCTCCAACAGAAGCTGCCTTTTCCCTCAACAGTTTGCACACCATTTAGCCCAATATGTCCGCACGCATCTTCAAGGAATCAAAGGATTTTTCCCTGTGGAAGATGCCCAGGACCTTTGCATAGTAAAACTATTCCAGGTTGAAATGTTTGAAAGCCAAAATATTCTCTCCAAACCCCACTAGAAGTATTCCAACATTGGTCCAACCTTACCAGAAGTAAGTTCTAACCTGGAATTGGATTGTTTTATGAAGTAAAGAATGGAACAGTTGAAGGTCAAAATAATTCCATGAAGATCAAGACACTGTATGAACACTTCTGGTGAGGCTGGAATACCTCCCTCAGTCAGGAGAGAACGTTTCAGATTATAACATTTCAGCTTCGACATATTGTGCAAACTTCTCTTGGAATCCAAATTAATTCTTTATCCCTTCCTACGGCTCTTCTCCAAGGCATTCAAATACCAAAGAAACATACAATTGTGTGTTTCTATTATTAGGTATACCAAAAGTAAAAATGCACCATACATACACAAGGACAACAATCACTAAGCCATTTTATACTGAACAAGCTATACTTTCCTGGCACACTCTAAGCTAGTATTTTTCAACCTTGGTAGCTTTAAGATGCACGGAGCTCAACTCACAGAACTCTCTAGCCAGCAAGGCTGGCTGGGGAATTCTGGGAGTTGAAGTCCACCCATCTTAAAGATACTAAGTTTGAGAAACTCTGCTCTAAGCCATAATTATCAGTTCAGATCAGGTTAGAACGATATAATATGTGAACCCAGTCAATCTGTGCAAAAGCTAGTTTTTTTCTTTTTACTTAAATAGCTTACAATGATAGACAAGCAAGCCCAAGATTATCATGGAGCTCCTGAAGTCATGAGAAAATTCACCCTTGCATTTTGGCCACAGACATTTTATTAATGTTCACCCAAATAAAATCAAGGTTCACAAACCTCTTCTGCTTCTTTTTGTTCTTTGTGAATTTTGGGCAAGCAGAGATTATTCATTCATCCCACAGCTATGGCTGATTTCTTAAAAGCTATTTATCAATCTATACTGAATAAATCCAGGAGTTCACAAGGACGAAAATAATGCTAACTTTAAAAAAAAATAAGCATAGGTGAATCTATCAAATATCACGATCTTCTTCATCAGCCTCTTTTCAACTAGCCAACCTAACATTTTAAAAAAATTGCACAGCTAATAATTTCCGGACTTCCACTTGGTTCTCAGAAAGCTTTTTCCATCAGAATTTGACACTTGAAAGAAAAAATAATATTTTCATCCTGTTTTCTTTCCAAAACAGTTTACAGGATTAAAAAACAGATAGACAATTAAAACATCACTGAAGCACAGATATAAGAAGAAACCAGTTAGCATCTTAAGGAGATAAAACCAAGTCCCAACTAGCAGGTTAAAAGCTGCACATACACCAGTCTAAATACAAAACACACAATGAGACAAGGGGATGTGCTTTGTATCAGAAGAACATAGGAGAGCCTTACTTGATGCAAAGTAGATGTTGGTCTAGCATTATTTTCCTAGATGTCAATGAAAAGCCTGAAATCCATATTGGTTTATTTCAGCCACAATTGAAATGTTCTTGTTATGAGATTATACATTTATATTTGTGAGTGTTATTATTCTTGGTTATTGTAATTCTCAGGAAACCCAAGAAATGCTCTTAAAATGCACTCTTTTTCTTGGTAGTGGGGAAGTTGTTATTATGCACATTATATTTGAACTTAGCCAAAAAGTTGACCAGTCTATTAGAGCTTGTTGTTTTTCCAATCCTGTTATTCAAATCGCTCTCTTTTTCTCTCCCCCTCCCTTTGGCAATCCAAAAGGGCAACTTGAACTTCCTTAAGAAATATGGGGCTTTCTTTGTCGCAGAGAAGCTATTAACCTGTTTTCAGGTTTCAAGAAGTTTCAAAGCAACAAAGTCCTACAGCTCCTTTATTCATTTTACTACTGAAGACATAATAATAAATTATTCATCAGATTCATCCCATACCCCACAGAGTCATGTATCTATTTCTCCTCTGCCCTGATTCCCCATCTTCATAAATTAAAGGTGAAGGTTTCCCCTTTTTCAGTTGTGTCTGATTCTAGGGGTGGTGCTCATCTCTGTTTCATAGCCGAAGAGCCAGTGTTGTCTGAAGACGCTTCTGTGGTGATGTGGCTGGCGTGACTATACACCGAGGTGCACAGGTAACACTGTTACCTTCACACTGTGTTGGTGGTGCCTATTCATCTACTTGCATTTTGTATGCTTTCAAACTGCTAGGTTGGCAGGAGCTGGGGCAAGTAATGGGAACTCGCCCCGTTACATGGCAGCACTTGGGTCTCGAACTGCCGAGCTGTTGATCTTCCAGCTGACAAGCCCAGCGTCTTCACCACTCATCCAATGCACTTCTTTCAGCCAACGTATCTATTTCTCCTCTGCCCTAATTCCCCATCCTCACTAACAGCTACAAAAAAAAATATTTGAGGCCCACAAGATCAGACATAGAGATGTCAGCAATATGAACGCTGAACATAGATTAGAATTCAGAGTCTATGGAGTTCTTGCTAACTGAACAGGGTAATTTTTTTAAAAAGTGGATGCAATTATTTTATTCACTTTTTTAGACAGAAAACCATTCTTCATGCAGCTCACAAGAAGAACACAGAAAAGCTATTCAAAATAAAAAACATTCTAATTTCAAATATTTTCCTCTAGCTAGAGCTTGGTTGTGTCTCATTGGAGGCCCAAATGAGACTTTGCTTGCTGGTATTATGGTTGAATCAAGGGCGGTAATTCTCCTCCTTGATTTGGCTCACTGCAAACTCTCAGGCCACACTTTACTCATGCTGGGCTTAGAAAAAACATAGCCGACGTTAAGAAAATTATTTTTATTTAAATTTAAAAACAATGGGAGCTATAAAAATATTACTTCATCACCATAAAGCCCATACCAGAACTCTTTATGTTATCTGTATCTTTGGGGGAATATCTGCAATAAAATATTGTACAGTACCCAACAGGACTCTCTTAATCCCACGGAAAAGCACCAATGTTGGATGAGACTGATCTCCTTAATCTCAAAGGTGATGGAGGGAAGATGTCACAACAAGCCTTAACAACACCTCTGCATATGTTCAGAAACACAGAATGAGCCAGTCACTCATGTTCTTTCAAGATGCCTCCTGTGCTGTGGTACCTAGTGTTAATCCTCCAAATTATCAGAAGATATTCCAATCATAAATGATGATTTTCCTATTAAGTGATTACTCTAGAAAGGTGCAAAGTTCTGAGCCATAGCAATCATAATCAAATGATGCTAAACGAGTCAAGTTCTCACATGGGTTTAGGAAGCTCAACAGGCCCTTTCCTATTCTTTATTCCTCCTCCTCCTCTTCCTTTCCTTCTTGCTCCTCACATCATCATCATCTTTTCTCTCCCCATTGTTAAATTCATTTTTTAACTTATCATTATTCTCTTTATCTGATGTATCTAATACCTCTTTTGGTCTATAATTATTAATTAAATGAAATTCCAAATAATTCAAACCCAGACCAGGAATATGCAACTGAGTTTAAGAGGGGGCTCTACAATTCCCTAATTAGATTCTAACCTAGGTCTGCACCAAGATGAGAAGAAAAATGGAATATGGATGTTGATCTGTGCAAGGGTGGTCACAGTTGGGTTCAAATGTTGCAATTATTCATGTAAAAAGATGATTTGCTGGACAATCAACACTTAGGCACAAATCATAGCTTAAATCCAGCAATGGCTTTGTTGGTTCTGGGCAAAATCAAGATCATTTTATAGCTCAGCATGTTGCGTAAAACTACTGCTTTTCTTTTTTCTCAAATATATCCATTTCCAGACACTGTGGAAATATTTGTGTAAAGCTGTATTTCAGTCAATCTTGTCTGATGTAATCTGTGGAGTGTCTGTATTTAATAGGTTCTGAATCCCATAAGAATGAAACCTTGCTGATCCTGAACAGGCCCACATGGATGTAAATGCATTGCAAATTTAACTGCCAATTCCCACATTTCTACTTTAACTTAAGTGTCTTAGTTTAAGTACTTGTTTCCACTATTTTACCTATCAGCCTTTTATAGCTATTCTGTAGTCTGGCCAAAAATACCTTTTGATAACTACTTAGAAGCACTGTGCAGCTCCTGTACCACTCCCCATGGCCTCACAGAGAGTTAATCCACAAATAATCATGAGCTCCTTTTAAACACTTCAGTACTACCACTAATCAGCTTCTCTCTAAACTCCAGTATCTCAGTCTCAGCCTCTCCCTTGTATCTAAACTTGAGTAATCCAATTAGTAAGTTAGTTATCCTGCCCAGGCTGCACCTGGAATTTATCTTTAAGCAATCATCATCAAAAAGCAAGTAATGTTTCCCTCTGGGATCATGCATTATGGCTTGAAATTAAATTATGGGAAATGCCAGCTATTCATGTGGAAATGGACACAGAGATGCTGCTGCTTCACAACCCAGAAAAGGGGGGGCTGAACTAGGCAGAACTTTTTAGCTCTAATCTTTCAAAATCCTTTTACCCTCAATAGAGGCATCTACACCTGATTGTTCCTTTGTATAAGAAACTCTTATCTTCTCCTGTGATTTGACCATAGAATCATAGATTTGGAAGGGACATAAGTCCAACCCCTTGAACACCACAGGATTCACTATACCATTTCCAATAGATGACTAGCCAATTCCAGTTTGAAAGCCTCCAATGAAGGGGAAGAAACTATTCCATGTGGCAATCTATTCCACTGATTTTCAGCATTTACCATCAAGAAGTTCTTCCTAATTTAGAGAACAGTACCCTTAATGTGAGTTAAATATCAAGTATGAGGTAGATACAGATCAGACCAGAGTTTCTCAACCTCAACAACTTTAATGCTGGCTGGGGAATTCTGGGAGTTAAAGTCCACACATCTTCAAGTTGCTGAGGTTGAGAAACACTGGTCTAATCTCTCTCTAACCTCATGTTGTTGTTCAGTCGCGCAGTCGTGTCGGACTCTTTGCAACCCCATGGACTGCATTATGCCAGGCCCCCCTGTCTTGCACTGCCTCCTGAAGTCTTCCCAAGGTCACATCCATCACACCAACTATGCTATCCATCCGTCTCATCCTCTGCCGTCCCCTCCTCCTCTTCCCTTCAATCCTTCCCAGCATCACAGTCTTTTCTAATGAGTC
>JANHZU010000002.1:449752-461229 GCA_032468055.1 Acrochordus granulatus
ATATAAACATATAGAGAATTTTGGCCATGCTCTTCAGCACCAATTTTGGAAATCATGGGTTCTACTATTCTATAATTCTATATAGACTATAATATCAATTATTTTTTTAAGGACTGAGCGAGTCCTGGTCTGATTCCATTCCTGCCCATGGTGTCCTATTTCCAGGATGCAGGCAAAAAAAAAAGCTTTTTTTTCCTTTTCCTGAACATAAACAATAACGGCTAAGCAATGGTTTACCTGTAAATTGTATATAAATTCTGTTACAAAATATTTGTATTTATTTACTGCACTTTACTATACTTCATTTATACATACTATCTTTCTGGCATTCTAAGGCAGAGGCAAAGGAAATTTAGGTTTTTAGAGAAAAGGCATGAAGAAAATATTGCATATAATTGATCCCCTTTTATTTCCTTCTCCAGGTTTCTATTTTTTTTCACGAAGCAGAAAAACAAGGGAAGAAAATAATGTTCCACGTTAGATACAAACGTCCTATTTTTGTTCTCCAGAGCCTCTTCTTCAGTCCAGCCAAGAGCACAATGTGACCACCTTCAGGGTCAGCACATCCTTCTGAAGTCAGCAAGTGAAGACTGTGAGCCTCATGGCAATATTTTCACTCAACAGCAACGCAAATGAAAAATATACAGATTGCCTCCCAGTGAATAAGGAAATAAGACCCTACTCTCTGCATTTAAAAACTGCCATTCTGATAGCCCAGACACTTCAGCATTTTCAAGCTAATTGGATCTAGGAAAAGGGCCAAGGGGAGCATGTCAAAACTGGCAAGGCCTGTCAGTCGGGGCAGATCCGATGCTCCCACTCAAGTCATGCAAACATACCCAAGCTGCAGAAAGTGACCCTTTGGAGGGAGCTAAATCCAGAAACTAAATTAAATTGCCTATGTATGAAAATTCTGCAGCCCTTCTCAGCAACTTAGATTTGCAGCTCACTGCAGATTAACAGCTCATGTACAGGCAGTCCTTGATTTGTGATTCCAGTTGGGACCAGAATTTCTATTGCTAAGCAAGGTGGTTGTTAACTGAACCACTGCAATGGTTAAGTAAATCCAGCTTCCCCCGTTGACTTTGCTTGTCAAAAGCCAGCTGGGAAGGTCGCAAAGGATCATCATGCGATCCGGGATTCTGTAACTGTTGTAATTGCATGCCAGGTGCTAAGCACCTGAATTTAGATTACATGATTGTGGAGATGCTGCAACTGTCCTAAGTGTGAGGGTCAGTCATAAGTCGCTTTTTTCAGTGGCACTGTAAACAGTTGCTAAATGAATGGTTCTAAGTCAAGGACTACCTGTACATACTACAGTGTCTGCTTGGGAAGTGAAAGCACACACTTTACTGCCCACTAATGATGGTTAATTCTGCATTGTGCACAAAACTTGTCATGTCACACCAATCCGTCCAGAAGACCATCCACTGGTTATTATATTCATAATATTATATAATATTATATTATATTCACTGTTAACAAATGTGAAGATTTGTAACCTACCGTGATTTGGCTAGGATGCTTCTCAGTTAATTCAAGCGCAGAACGTCTCCCTGTTTTGCAGGCCAGTCACACTTTAACAAACAGCTGTATCTGCATCATGTCAGTAAATACTGAAACCCTGCATTCTGGTTGCTAAATAAGCCACCATTCGATTCACACAATGCGTTCAACTGTCATGCATGCTTTACAAATCACACTAACTTGATGAATTCAATATGCTAAGTCAAACCCATTAAACACAACCTGTCAAATCTAAATTACTGCTGAATTTTAAACGGAAAAGTTAATTTTTATAAGACTAACGTATTCTGCAAGACCCCATGCACACACTCAAAGCACTCCGCAGAATCTAGTGGATGGGCTGAATACTTTCCAGGAACGGCTTTGCTGCAACGAACAAGACAGCAAAGAATCTGCTGAGAGCCATTCGAGTCTGTGCTAAGTTTCAACTCTACTGTAATATATTTAAGGTATTAAATATGAATAACTGCAGTTAATACTTAAAACATTTCCCGAGTCCCATGGATACGTACATCTGCCATTGACAGTAAATTCTAATTTTTTCCTATGATTCTTTCTCTTCTATTGTAAGAGGAGGACCACGTTAGTCTGTGGTGGCAAAATACCGGAAGCCGGATATCACCTTTTCCAGCGGGCAAATTTCAACAAAAGGCACTGGCTTTTAATTAAATTTGTTAATCGCGAAAGGTGCTGCCCATCTTCTAACGTCTTGTGTTTCCTGGTGCTATTTTTTAGACATTGTAGAGGAAGACATCCCCTTGGAAAGTAACTTCCAGTTTGGAATGATTTCTATTCCCCATCCCCTCTTTTTCAGATAAAAGAGGATAATTTAAACCAAGCACAATATTTCCTTTTTGATGAGGACAGGTCAGCCAGAAATCAAGGATCTAAGCTTAACGATTGCTGCAGTAGATTCCAAAGTGGGGTGCTTTGAGTACAGAGTCCACTGCAGTGGGAAAAAGGTGCTTACCTCCACAGAGCCTCAATATACTTGGGTGATAAAAATCCAACCAATGGTTGCAAAACTGAAGGCAAATTGTTTTTAAAGCATCCTTTTGTTTCGTTTCCTCTACATAACTCTACTCCTTTTCCCTATGACTGGAGTCTGATTGGAGAGCAAAGAGGCAACATGCTCAGGTTCATTGTTGACCAGAACAACATGTGTCTGTCTTACAGGAAGGGCATCACAGGAAAAGACGAATCAACCTGGCCCCTGAGATCAACCAGAAGAAAATGGTTTTTCATTTTTTGAAAATGGAAACCCTCTTTCAGAGAGATGCAAAAGGAAGAGATGTCTACAGTAGAGGAAAACATCTGTCGTGGAGCCGACACAAAACACTTCAAAAGATAGGACACGTGACAGAAGCTCCAGCTAGCATTCCTACCCAAGAAAGCTCTGACAAGAACATAAATTCAAAGAGGACATCCAAGCACCAGGTGAACCTCTCCATGAGGGACTACAGGTAGTCCTTGCTTAATGACCAGTCACTTAACAACCAAAGTTACGATGGACCCCAAAAAGGTACTCACAACCTAGATTCGAAGTTAAGGAGGCCACACCCCCCCTTCACAATCATGTGATCATATTTTGGGCACTTGGCAAACAGCATGTATTTACAGTTGCTTGCAGCATCCTATGATCATGTGACCGCAATTTACTTTTTTTGCTGGAAACTCCCATTTACTTCCGGTTTCTGTCAATAAATGCCCATTGCAAACAATGAGTTTGTTTAATGACTGCTGTAAAAATGTCATAAAAATCAGGTCGGTCACATGATGACCCACTTAACAACTGGCCCAACTTACAACCATAATTTCAGGCTCGATCACAGTTGTGAATCAAGGACTACCTGTACTGCAAATGTGAAGCAATGTTCCAAGTTAACTGGACCTGTGAGCAAGTACAAAAGCTCACTGGGGCAAACAGGATTCTTCACTGCATTAGGTGGGGTAAAAACCTGTGGCATCTGGAGATGTAGCTCAGCTGCATCTTCGAGCATCCCTTGTTGGTCTGGCTAGCTGAGCTGCTAGGAATTGTGATCAAGCCAGAGGTTTCTTTAACAACAGTAACCCTTACGTAGCATTTGGAGTGTTTACTGAACAGCTGTTTGTCCAAGGCAGAACCTAGCTGTAATCTTGATAACGATCCTGTGCACTGCATTATTATTGCAACATCAAAACTGGAATAGCGAGAGCCAAGAGCTTTAAATTTACCAAGAAATCAAGATTCAAGGCACTACAAGAGGCGCACTCTTTTTTATAGCTCCCATTGATTTACTCAAAAATGGAACAAAGCTATCTTTAAAAAAAAAAGGTGGACTTGCCTCTTAGTTTTAATCCTTATATTTATTTATGTGCTGACTAACAATACTTATAGCCCACCCCAATCCCAAAGGATCCTGGGCGATACAGAAGATCAAGCAAAAAGAAAAACCCAATAATAAATAATACAGAACCAAAAATGAACCACTAAAGAAAAGCAAAGATGGAGCCCAAGATAGATGCCCACAGTCAGACAGCTGGCACTGGAAATATATTGGAATAAAACAGCTGTTGCATGTTTATGAAACTACAGCAAGGTGGGGGCTTCACATATTTTTAGGGGGAGAATATTCTCTAAATATGGAACGCTCTATAAATACGTGGTGCATACAGGATATGCGTCTTACTTGTCATTTAATTTAACTCTGCGTCGCCCACCGATCCCACTGTTGAATGATGCGTTGCGGCTTGTTTTTCCCAGAAAAGGATGACTAAAAGGGGGTCGGTGGCTTCAAATGAAGTGTGCAAGGTCAATATAAGGCAGAAGAATCGAAAGACCGAAACCTTCACATCGGACCTCCTTTAGTCACGGATCCAAGCATTTGTAAGTCATAGACTGTGTTCACGCTATGTTTAATGGGGATCCTAAATGAACTCACTGTCTACATTCGCCCAAAATTGGAATCACCACCAATTCAATGCAACACGCTAAGTCACAACGCTTTGCATGCTGTGTAAATGCAGCTGCTGGATCTTTCACTGATCTACTTAAGCAGGTTACCTACATTCAGCCTGTTAAGAGGATAGTGACTACGAAATCAGGGCAATGCAGCACTTAGATTGCTGACTGAAGATTAGGATCTGAATGCTGACTTGGCTTATCTTTTCAAGCTTCACAAGCATTTTTCACACCATTTCCTAACACTGAAGATATCAGACCATTGCTGTTAAATAGAGGTGTGCTTTATACAGACCTAACCATCATCTGTAGTCATCGCTACTAACAAACGTACAATTATTATTCATAACCAAATATGAACATTCAACATCCTTTAAAGCAGACTGACCATCTGTTAATGGGCAGACTACATATTTGGATACAGAACAAGGTAGCAATTAAATTTTAGTGAAAGTGTGTAAATTAAGGCACCTTCACAGAATTATGATTCTTACTTCCGAATTATTTAATCTCAAATAATCCCTCCACCTCTTCCTCATTCCCAATCAGGCTTTGATGGAACAGATTCAAGACTGAACTAAATAAATAGGAAGCTGCGCAACAATGTGCCCTCAATAATTTTGGTTGCAATGGGCCTGGATTGCTGCATTAAGATGGCCTGTCCTAAAATAGAAGTATCCTTCTAAAATAGGAAGATCTTTAGATATGTTTTTCCCGCTCTAAAATAGGGTAATAAATCAGGAGAAACATAGAAAAATTCTTTAACACTCCTTCTGTGTCCCAACCCCAAAATTGTGATACCAAAATCAAATGATGTGAAGAATTGCATTTTGGCAATATAATTCTTTTTCATCTTCCTCTCCTCTGCAATTAAGGGCAGGGGTGGGAACAAAAAGCAATCCCCACCCTTTAACCTAGCAATTTTCTTGCCCTCATAAAACCAACCCCCAAATACTAAAAAGAGATTTGGGCTCATTTCATCCTTTTTTATTGAGATTATGACTTTGCCCATTAGCTTGAATTACGAGTGTGTCCACTGACAAATCCTGCAGCAAATAAGATAGCTCAGTTAAAAAAACCTAATATCTAAATCAAAGGATTATTTCAAGATATCCTGGATCAGCTCAAGAGGTATGGTTCAGTATTCATGAAGAAACGCCAAGAACATACAGATTAAAATTGGCAATGTATGGTACTACCTATATTGCTGAACTATCCCAGCATGCCTCATCACTGATCTTGCAGTCTTCACCTGATATCTCTGAGGCTGTCTATCCTGGAAGAGAAAGATGTGCCATGGTGGCCTCCAGATACAGTACACATTAGCTTCTAGCCAACTTATACTATAAAGATATGTGAATGCAATACTAGAGTAGTATTGCATTCACATATCTTGCTAAGACACTGTTTCCTTCCAAAGAACCCAAGCAGGATAGTTCAATAAACCATGATGTATGCCTTCATTAGTTCACCAGTAATAGTTAAAACAAACCATAGTTTAGAATAAAGCAAATCCAACCTATTTTGATAGGAGCTTTCTAGGTTCCCATTTCTGTGATGGAGGTCATTCCCATTACCTAGCTTCTGAAGTGCCAGAAATTTGACCTGTAACTTATATATACCAAGGACATGGCCTCTCCTTAAAGCCTAGCAGTTGGTTGTCCTCTATACAGTTAGTCCACCTTTCTCTGAAAGGTAAGTATAGCAACCCTAAGCATGTTTATTCAAGTCCATTTCCTTACTTCCTAATCAGCATTTGTAATCTCAGTATGTGCATTAAAAACACCTCTGAATGTATTACGTTCTTAAAGAAGGCTTTAATAGTTAATTATCTTCCTTGTTAAGAATGGGGGTGAAAGATGTGATTTCCTTTAGCGTCATTTTCCATCTGTTCATGCATTAAGATGGAAACTAGCATTTTTCCCCTCCTGTCATTTATTTATTTTCTCCTATCTCAAATACTAGACTCTCTATTCACCCTTCATATTCCTTGTTTCTTATTAATCTCTGGTTTTGCATTTTCCTTCAATTCCAACCAATTCTGAAAACAGTATTTCTTAAGAAACACATGACCATCAGCATTATGAGCTCTTCATCAGGTTGTCAATAAAATTCTTTGCTGCATCTGAGCATGACCTGATTTGAATGGCCCTTGAAGCAACTGATCCCAACAAAACTTTCCACTTACACCAATATTCCCTGCCGGAAAAGAAATAATCACATTCAGCAAGACAGACACAATCTGTCCATTTTCTCAAGAAAAAATTTCACACTTCATTCAGCTTATTAATTTTATCAGTCCAAAGAACTGCACATACACATACACACACACCAGAAAAGACTGTAATCACACCCTACATAAATCATCAGGATGTACAGCATGGAAAAGCAGATAGTTACCGTGTTTGCAGGCTGCAAAAGATGATTGACATCACCTACCAGTAGCCACATTTTTACTTTTGTATTAGGTCTATACATAACCCTAGGCATGTGTTTTAAAGCAAGGGTTCTCTTAGAATACTGTAGCATAATGCAACCTTTACACTTAAGAGGCAGCCCCCCGTGCATATGTTACTTCACAGCAAGACACATGGTGGACCAAGAAATATTCACCCACAAACTACAACCACATTTTTGTGTAACTTATTGTTGAACTTAGGCTGCTTGGCTAATTTATGGTGCAGTGTGCAATTAGAACTCCAAAGTTGGGTTAAGTGAGTAATCTAGTTAGATTAAGCATGGATAAATGTGTTACGTGAACATAGTTCATGCATTCTAATGGCAAGAATAGCTAAACCTAACATCTGGGAGTCAATCAAAACTATAAAACAAACTTTGCCAAAGCAAACACTGGTTGGGCCTAAGCCATAATGTAATTGGTTTTGCCATGACATGATTTGTGAACCCAGGCACTGTGATATGCAAACCCAGTTTCAGTGTTATATATAAAGTCATTGTAACTTGGGCAACAAATATGATTAAAATGTTTCATGTCATGAAACCAGTCTTTGTCACAATGCTCAGGAGTTCCTGGTAGACATCAAATTGTTAATACAGAAGGCAACTTTCATACCCCAGGAGTTGAATGGACAGGGGAATTCCCTGGATCACCCTGAGACCTCTATCCTTACTCTCCTACTTTATCCAATCATGGAAAGCACCAAGAACAAAGCACCATCGTCTTAAGACAATGGAAATATACTGAAACTGAATATATAGTCACTGCCAGCACAATCAAAACCCATACTGCCCTCATGCACTTAAAATATTTATATTGTATGTCAATTAATTAAAAGCAAGTGTTGTCATGCCCCTTTTTACCACCTCTGATATGCCACTACTGACCTTTACTTCACTACAAAAAATACTATAGTGGGAACAGCCCCAAACTCAGTCTAGAAATATTAAACAACTTGAAACAAATTTGCCAGAATCTTGGCTGAAGTCCTATTACACAAATCTTGACCCTCAAACTCTTGCTAGTCCAGGAATAAAAAGCTGTATCCATCCATGTGAGTCTGTTCCAAATTCTATTACTCTTTTGCTGTCCAACTTTGATTCTCCAACCATCAGAAATGGGATGAGTGGCTTTATAAAACAGGCCTTTTCAGCTCTGGCCCTCAAACCTGGAGATGCCTCTCACGGAAAGCCTGCCTAGCCCAACTCAGTTAAACAGTAAACAAAATGAAAAGCATCATTCTGGGAGCTGACATTAAAAAAATGAAATCAAAATTAGGTTACATAGAAATAGATCATAACTATTCCTTAATCATTCTTGTCGTTTTAGGAGACCCTCACTTAGAGTATGCAGATCTTCTTACTCAAATCTCTTCTCAGCTGTGGGCATGTCTATTTCTTCATGCTATAGACACAATTTATATATTCTTCGTCTCTTAAGAGAGACAAATCCAATGCATTGCATCTTGTTTATCTATGGTGGTGAGAGATGTTCTCCATATATTTGAAAATAAGCCAGTTGATAGCTTGCACGGTGATGGCGTACACACAGATGAATAAGCCAAACATCTTCAGACCAATTCTTCAAGGACATAATGAATGCATTATCTCACCTCCCTTACTTGGGATGAAGTGAAAGGTGATATCCAGCAGAAGTATCTCTATAATATATTTTATGACAATATTTTTAGACATACTGACTGGAAGGTGCAATTATGTTAACTCGAAAGTATGCCTTTAAAACAAATGTAAAACCCTCATATAGAGTCACTGCCAGCACAATCAAAACCCATACTGCCCTCATGCACTTAAAATATTTATATCATATTCTATCATTTCCAAAAAGGATACCCTTCAGTTACAGTACAGAATTCCAATAAACTCTGGGATATAAACTATGCAAAACAGTTCTTCTGAGATATCTTTCTTCATCTAGTAAACTCACAGGACAACAATCAGGATTCTAAATTCTACTCCCTACATTCTTCCCTATGGATAGCAAGAAATTCAAATTCAGCTCCTGATGACTTCATGGATATATCTATGTAGATTTTAACAATCATATAAAAATTATTTGCCATGGCCTTTTTCAGCTATGTTTTTGTCTAACTCAATGTTCCCAATCTGAGCAACTTTAAGATGTGTGATGTCAACTCCCAGATTTCCGCAGTAGCATGGCTGGCTAGAGAATTCTGAAAGGTGACATCCACACATAGAAAAGTTGCTCAGACTGAGAAACACTAAGCTAACTTATCAGTTTTAGCCCTGAGATTTCTGAGGATCTCTCACCCAAGTATCAAGTCTGTTTAGCTTTGAGGGGAACACAGCCAGCACATGCAGGAACAATGGAAAATCCAGCTGAAATTTGGCAGTCCATGAAAAAACCTAACTGATAATCATTGAGTTTCAGAGGGTTTTACATTGCTTCTGTTAAGTTTAGCAGACCTCCAAAGATTAAGTTGCATCATGCTCCAGGTATTGACAAATAATTGGAAACAAAAGCCTGCAAAGCTATTGCTTATTCTGATACCCTTCCACATGCAACAGCTGGAAGAGGAGTGGCATCATTGTTTTCCATTACACTTATGGGAAGCAGCTTAGCTCAGGGGTAACAGTACACGTAGTCTTTGACTCATGATCACAACTGGGAATTTCTGTTGCTAAACAAGGCAGTTAAGTGAGTTGTGCCTGATTTTATGTGACTTTTTTGCCACAGGTGTTAAGTGAATAACTGCAGTTGTTAAATGAAGCATGGGGTTGCTAAGCAAATTCAGGTTCCCCTATTGACTTCCAATCTTCTCAGCTTGGGCTCCTTCAGAATAATTAGACTCCAAAGCCCTTCATTCTCTCAGCCAAGCTGGCCAAGAATGATGGGCAAGGTGAAGTCAAAGACCTTTGGAAGTTAGAAGGTAGAAAAGGTGGATACAGTGATTCAAGATGCTTCACATCTCTTTTTAGAGTTTGCTTCAACTAATTAACATGTCATTAATATGTCACTGACTAACACAATTGACCAGCAGAAACTAAGTTCATGGACCTGAAATGAAACCCATACAGAGGCTCTATAGTTAGCCATTAGTTAGCCACAAAAATTGTGTTTATGCCATGAAGCTCAGCACTGCACATGGCTGCACATGGTCCTCACTTAGAGGTTTCTTCAAGAGTTAACACCCTAAATTATGGTTTTTAATAGAAAAAGAGAACATGATTAAATATATGGGGACCAGTCCTGTTATTTGTCATTTCAATTTAAGTTAATTACATTGTGTTTTTGGCTTGGTTTCATCCACTTCTTTCTCCTGTTCTCTTTTTGGAATTATTATTTGTGAAGATCTATATCCTACCTTTTTTCCTAGAAGCTTAAGCAGTTTACAAGAGGATCACCCTTTTATCTTCAAAATAATAATTCTGTGAAATATGTTAGGCTAAAAAAGAATGAGTGGTCCAAATCACTCAATGAGTTTCTATTGGCTGTTGGTGGAACTGAATCTGAGTATTCCCCAGTTTAAGTCTAGCTTTATCTATTACATCATACCACTTCCCCCAACATGGCAATCAAACATTGTGATCCTCACCCCCAAAAAAGAAAGCTTAACCATGATATAAATCTTACATGTTATCAGTGCAAAAATCATCACGTAGAACAAATACTGAATGAAAAGGCCAGCCCTTAGTATACAAAAATGTACACAAATGTACATAATAGGATATTACACAACTGTACAAAGGAAGAACATTACAATTTTTAATAACACAAGAAGGGATACACATATGCAATAGTAATTCTATGGGGTCTTGAACAAAGCCACAAGACAGTTCTGGGTAGGAAAAAATTCCCAGTGGGCAAAATGCTCATTTTGGAAGGTGCATCTTACCTTCTTACAGTTTTTTCTTTGATCTCTTCTGCCTTAAGAGTTGGTTCTAAGAAT
This sequence comes from Acrochordus granulatus, assembly GCA_032468055.1. Taxonomy (NCBI): domain Eukaryota; kingdom Metazoa; phylum Chordata; class Lepidosauria; order Squamata; family Acrochordidae; genus Acrochordus; species Acrochordus granulatus. The sequence continues at coordinate 460,607 of JANHZU010000002.1, forward strand.
CTTTCAAATAAGGTAAAAACTGATGGATGCAGATAACCATCAAAAGGAAAAAAGAGAAGAGGAGCTACATCATAAAGGAAATGTGAAAAGGCTGATTTGGGTTGCATCCAGACTTGTAATTCTCCCTCTTTCATTTTGCTGAAAAGTGTGTGTGCTGGACAGAGACTGATTTTGGAAAAACAGCTTGTCAGCTTTTAAAACTTCTTATTTATGACAAGAACCCAAGATTGGCAATGCCGTATAAGCCAGTGCTATTGCTGACATGCCACTCTGCCACAACAGCCATCTGAATTCTACCAGAATCTCATGGGGAGAGGAGAAATTGAGTGCTCTTATTCAGTTACTGATGAGAGAGAAGCATTTCATACATGCTTAATCATACTTTTTATTACCCCTTCCCTTTCAAAGATCATAATGGAGAAGTCAACAAACAAACAAGTTGTGGGGGGATCCAAAGCTACCAGTGTCCCTTGAAGGACTAATCAGCCAATTAACAATATATCAAGTTGAGATGCCTCCTGTTCTGATTCTCCCTGCATTTATCCACAGAGAAAAAAATTGCTTAGCCTGTTTCTATGGCTTTTACCAGCAGCTGTTTTTCAAGACAGTCACAGTATATTATA
>JANHZU010000002.1:469447-484080 GCA_032468055.1 Acrochordus granulatus
CCAGTCCAGATGCCTGTTTTTTAAACTTTGTTGCAATGCAATTACCCTGGACGAGTGAGAGTCTTCACAGACATTGTATTTCGACACAAATGGATGCATTTGCTTATTTTCTTACTCGAGTTGTAACACTTGTCCTTTCTACTATTTTTAACACTTCTTCTGAACTGAGATGAACCATTTAATGTTGCAATTAATGTTGCATTAAACCAAAAGGTATTTTCAATATTTTTAATATATTGTTGCTTGTGATCCTTTGTTAAGTTGCTCAGAATCTTTGGTGAGTGGGTGTCCTTAGAAACTGAAATTATATACTTTGCAAACCATAGCTTATGGATTTGTAAATTGGGCAAGCCTGTCACTTTTAATCCCTCAGTAAACTCCAGTTAAATAAACTATGGCTTATGTGTTGTGAAGATTAAATCTAAATAGCCACAAAAATATCATAAACCACTTTTCCCCATCCTAAATATAATTAGAAAAATATTGAAGCTGTTTATTTTAACAGTACTATCAGGACTTTTGACCAAATTGTAGAGAGATGATGTCAGTAAAGCTTGTCACGCTGTAATGTACATTTGATATTAATACGATATCCAGGGAATTTGCTGTAATAATGGGAATGTTACTTATATATCAAGCAATTCCCTCCCCCAATGTTTTGAAGTCTTCCAGTATTGTATTTTGTTGCTTCTGTCAAGAGATTGATGTGTTGATTATTGCAATTGTTGATTTAGGCTATTGGTTTTGATGGATAGGCCTTGGTTAAAACAATCACAAATTCTATCAACAACTGTGAAAAAACAGATTACAAGTATCTCAAAAGCAGCTTCTCTAATAGAGCTGTTGAAATATTTAATTGGATTATGAAAGTCCATCATCAAAGCTGGTAAGGGAGGGAAAGAAGAAAACGGCAATTGTTTTATGCACTGCATCTTTGTAAATGACATAAGGCTTGTAAAACTTTAGTTTTGTCATAAAGGCTTATTGAAGATCTCAGTTCTGCACATACTGGATCCTATGCAGTCAAACAGTGGCAGGACTGGACTCCAGAGATTAGGGACAAACAGAATGTTCCAGATTTTAACCTCAGTATCTTCAATTGTTAAATATGAGGTTGTATGAAATAAGATATTTTTCTTGAACTGTACCTACCTGACATCATCCAAATAGACAACACCAAGTTAGACAAAATGTGTGATAAAATATTTTAAAAAAGTTTTATCTTCTGAGCTTGAATAAATGAACATCTGTCTGAAGTTTGTGCTTGAAAGCAGATGCATTTCAATCATCTTGATTCATTTTTGAACATCCTGGAGCCTTCTGTTCAAGAAACCTCTTTGAACTCGAGAGCCAAGCAAGTTTAACATTGGCCCACCAGTAAGTTTTACAATGAAAATGAAAAGTTTTACTAAAACCAACCAGCTGAGAGAGAGAGGTGGAATGTACACTGCCTAAATGACAGAAAAGTTTCTTTTGAATTAAGTTTGACACATGATCCCTTGCATTAATTTTTTTTTATTTCAAGCAGGTAGATGAAGAGAACATGCTACTGTCTGTCTGAAGCATCACATCTCTTTTTTTAGTTTAGGATGGCAACAGCAGCACTGCAGTTCTTAGGAGGATCAACTAAAATGTAACAAAGTGCCCTCAACCACAGCTAGAAACACCAATCATTTCTCCTTATTCCATGGAATAAGGAGAAATAAAACAAAACCAGATATAAGCTTCCTTGAAGCACACACAATTTGTGGCATTTTTGTACTGTAGGCTTGCTAAGTGCTTAACAACCCTCCTTCCATGTCACTGATTCAGTGAGAGCACAGAACTTAACAAAGGCTGCAGTGAAGAACTGGAGGGCTCTATGAAGCTGGAAAGAGCCAACTTGTGCAGACTGGAGGGACATCCCTTTAGATTCTTGATCTGATGAGGAGAGAAAGCAAGCACACCCATTCAAAGCCAAGAATGGATACAAAATAAGTAGACATTTCTCCCAGAAATTAAATATCCTGGCGGCTGTTTCTGCTAGCAGAAAGCTAGGCCTTGGTTCAATGCAATCTCAAATCAACTGAATGGTGAATAACCTGCTCTGTACAATATTGTATTGTAGTTGGGTTGAAGATTAGATATTAAAAGTAAAACCACATTTCTCCAGGAGGCTCCATTTTTGTTGCATAGCTTCAGTTCTTTTCATTTTTCCGCTGTAGTTCTAATTCAATAATTGTGCATTACTTGGCCAGAAGATATGCGGAACAACAATGGCAAATACTTCGTATTATTTGCTTCTCATAACACTTGCACGACCAAAATCCAGTTGGTATCATCACTGAGCATTTTAGCACCTCCTTTCCCATTCCTATTTGGCCAAACAGTGCTACTACAAATCTATACGGTGGCAAGCTATTTTTTGAAAAAGGTTTGATAATTTATTTTCTGTTCAGAGCCATTATACAGACTCACCAAAATGATCAACACATCTAACTCCTGGAGTTTTTTCTTAGCTAGAAACTTAACCAGACTCTGGATTGTTTTGTTTAATTAACTGAACCCAGACTTATTTGATTTTAGGAGGAGAAGCAGGATGCATTTCTCCTACAGAGAACTGCCCCCTTTTGAATTATTCTACTTCAGATTTATTAAGAGAGTCACCCTCAGACACACTGGAATCAGAAGTGCTTCATTTCTACAGAAATTCAAACTCAGAAATGCCCACAAACGTGTTTCTAAGATCCAGGGTTTTCCTTTTTCCACAATGAATGGGTGGGTGGATGGGACAAAACACAAGTCAGTAGCAGATCTTGTGAAGTACTTCAGAATAATCCTCTCCTAGGAACCACCCACAGCACTTTAGAAAAACCTCAAAGCTGTTCCCTGGTTGATTTTAGGTGCTTTAGAAATAATAAATTATGTAAAACAGAAAAGCACTTACTGGCAGTTGAGCCTCAACTCTTTAGCTCTTTTCCTTTAAGGAAAAAAATTAGGCAGTAGAATAAAATGCATGTTATTAGAGGTTGATTGCTTAAAGGAAGCTGGTATAACACAACGTGCTGTTTGAGACATAAGCATTCATCGGTGCATCCAAAAAATCTACAAGGGCCATGACCTGAGTAGGAACCCACCCCTTAACACAGAATGGCTCTAATATTAAGCACTTGTCTTTTGCAGGAGAAAAAAATATTTAAAAATCCAGAAGGCACAAGATTGCCCAGGCCTACTTTCTACAACTAGCGTACTGCTATCCTTCTTCAGAAATTGGACTACTAAACAAATTGCATTATCTGTTTTCCAGTGGCAGCTGATGCCACCATCTTCTGTAGAAAGACTAGGCCTACATCAAAGGAGCACTTGCCATGCACATTTGGGACTGGAATTCCAGCCCTACCCATCACATCACAGCTGAATGTTTGCCTGCTTTGGTCAGTGCTTTTGTGGCATGGCAGCTGCTGCCCCGGGGCATGCAATATGCCAGAAAGCACATAGCAGAATGGCTGCTCTCTGCCAAGGTAATGGTTCTTGAGTACTGTCTTGCCACCATGGTCACAACACTCTTGTCTCTTCTACTAAGCTCTTGCCTGACAGTTCCCAAAATTCACATTGTGGACAGTCTTCGTTGATTAATTATATTTCTCAAAAAAAAGGGGGGGATGAGGTACTTCCCTACTACAAAAATTGAAAATCAGAGCAATTCAAGGGCCAATATTCTCTTCACTTCAACTACAGGGTGATTCAACATTTGCTTATTCCTGTGAGCTATGAGAGTTAGCTCAAAAGTTCATTGTGTCTGCTCTCAAGCAGGTATAGACAACAAGTTGACCCTGGCTTCATCTACCTAGAAGAATTCAGGAATGATCTGTCAAGAAATTAAAAATGACCCACATGGTGATATTCTCCCATTTCTTTCTGGAATCCTGCAACTGCATGTCATGCTAAACTTGGTTAATCAAACCACAGACCATCAGCCAACCTACATAAAGAGAAATATAGTGAATGCAAGATTAAGCCAGCTTTAGGCTTTAATGGGATGTTTTGTGTAACCCAGTATTTCACTCAGTCATAGTCTAAAAGGATGCAGATGAGAACCATCATGTTTCTAAGTCAAACAACGTTCTCTAGATGTCAGGTTCCCTACATGACATCTTCATTCTTTTTTCTCTCCTACTGATCAGTCATGAACAAGTCACTTGCAGTGGTAAGGAACCAGCTGATGTCCCATATTGGAAACAATTCAAATGTCTTTCAACTTGCTGGAAGATGAAAAATCACCTCTGAATGAACAAATCTTTTGTAATTTATGTGCCCCTCTGTCACAGAGTGGAACACCTTCTAGATGGATATATCCTCAGTGGAATTAGATTCTACAGAGGACTTTGTTATCAAAATTATAATTCCTCAAGGAAATTGACTTCCCAAGCAGTATATGTTCTATCAGAGGATCCCTTTTTCAGTGCAGAATAGAGGAGATAACTTTTAGTTTCTGAGTAGCCTATTCAGATACAACACATTTAAAATGTGTGGGTTTTTTAAAAAATATTTTGATGGGTTGGCCCTTTTGTTATAAATGGACAAATGGAAATGTACAATGTTTCCTTTTTGAGTATAGCTATTTCTTTATACCAAGAGGATTCTTATACAGTGCCACAAGTGAGAAGCCTTAAATAATGCAGCCCGCCCAGTTATAGTAGGACAGCTTTTCCTTGTTTGATACTTGAAAAAAAAAACTAGAGAAGATAATCACAATGACCCCATGAACACACTCATATGGAAATTAGTTTGCCCTAGGAGGAAAATTACTATTGGTCTTAATAGCAGTTTTCTTTCTGGGGCAAATAACAGCTGGGTGAGGGGAAACTAATTTGGTTGGGACAGCTACACACAAAAAGGGTTTTAAAAATCTTTGCCAGGTGGTCCTGAACTGCCCCGTCTCCTGTTGATATAAATCCCAGAAATGCATAAAATACAATTATGCACTTCAAATAATCATAGGTGGGGAAATGAGGAAAGTGGGGGCATGAGCTCAGAAAGCTTCCTGGCAAGAACTCACTTACTCATTTGAGTAAAACTAGAGAGAGAGACAGAGAGAGAGAGAGGTCTGCAGTTTTCTGAGATTTGTGATCTCCGAATCACAAGAACAAGCAAAACCACAGCATGAAGACATCTAGTGTTCCTCTTTTGTACTGGGTTATCTGATAGCTTTGCAGACCATCGCAGAAACACTGGAACAAGAGTCATCTTCTGCGCTGGCTCCTTTTCAGGGACTTGCCTCCAACGTTCCCCCTCCCACTCTTCGGGATTCAAGGACCAAACCCAACAATTTAGATCGTGCTCAAATGACACTGATTGCAGATTGTCGGGGCTCAAAGAGGGCTGTTGCTGGCCAACACCATGAGGAGTTCCCTAAAGCAGGAACAAAGAGACACACACACAAGAGACAGTTTGGAAGCCAGAAAGAAGCTGTGACCATTTCATCCAGCTGCATCTATTTCTGAAAAGGGGAGGAAGAATACCTTCAACCAACCTTTCCTCCCCCCCAACCGCAGCCCCAAGCAACAAACGAATCCATTAAGGAGAAGAGGAAATGCTACCAGCAGCTGCCGGTTGCCGTGGTGACACAGTATGTAATGCTGCTTTTGCTAGGCTTCCCCCACATAAATATCAAAAGCACCAACCTGGTTCTGGAGGGAAGGACTTACACCCACGCGCACACTTCACTTCCCTCTCTGCCCCCTCCCCAAAAGCAAGCCCACACATGCCAACCATGTTAACAGTCTCTCATTTTACAAACAAGCCCAAAGAACAAACAGGGACCACAAGGAACCCTTTGAGCACCGGATGGAGGAGTCTGGCAGTTGCATCAGGTTCATTCCAAGGATGAAGACGATGTTCTCCTCCTCACTTGCTACCATCAAAAGTGCATGTTCCCCGGAGAGATGTTGAACATGGAAGGGTCAAACTTCTGCCCTCGGAATGGAGAGCCTTCGGCATCCCAGCCCTTCTTCAGCATCTCGTGGACTTTCTGAAAGCAGGGCAGAGGCATGATGGGGCAAAATACAAAAGCTCACAAGACAAATTCACCCTTGTGAGGGCTCTCCTATAGCTTCAGTGATGGGTTGGGCATTTTCAATGCATTGCAGACAGATATTTAAATTGTTTGAGGGCACCAAGAATGACCCATGGCTTTATTCTTATGAGTAAGAGACATGAACATTACAAACCTATTAGTTCAGCCTTCTATCTGTGAGAGTTCTCAACAGTTTAGTGCAATCTTCCTTATATGGAACCCTCCAGACACTGGGATTGCATTTCTTAAAAATGGGACTATACTTTGAAGATGTTTTTGATCATGATGGTTGGGAATTTTGGAAGCTACAGCTCTAATAAGTTTACAAAATGCAGGTTGGGAGAGACAGTGTATTCCCCCGCTATTCTAAACTGTGATTATCAACTTAATAGTTGATAGCAACAGTTTCATAAATCATGGCTGGAAGCTGAATAATGCAGACTGGCCAACACAGCAAGCCATAGCTAATGGAAACAAAAATATCTAGGTATGAATCTGCAGCTATACCAGGAAGAGCAGAGCTTAAAAGAGTAAGGAAAACACAAAGTTTATTCCCATTACAATAAATCATGATTTAAGATGAAGTTCCAAGAGAACATTATGTTACCTTGGGTATATAATATGAATGAGATATTGGCTTACACTGTCATCAATGTTTATGTAAGAAAACAAACTTAAATGTTTAAAGATATCCTGTATCTATAAAGACCTTGATTATTGGAAACCAAGGCAAACAGACTTTGCTATATATGCTGTTTCTTTCTAAGTTCTAAGTCTTTCTTGCCAGCCTGGATTTGTAGAACAGCTGTTTATCAGATTTGCAAACTTATTTCAACTTCAATACCATCTTTAAACCATGATTTATTCAACCATTTTAATATAAACTACTAAGATTAATCAATGTTTAGATTCAAATGTACAGAGGGTTGTATCTCTTCATTTGAAATGGGCAAGAAAAGCTAAGCATGATATGGTTGTGTTGTGTAGGAAATATACTGCTTCTGATTTATTTTGTATTTTTTTATCTGTAGGTTATGTTCAGGAGTATTTCTGCATTTACAGGTGGCAGCTTTATAAACAGTGGTTTCCATTTTTTAATTAAGCAAGATTAAAAGAGGTTTAGGTCCTAAAGAAGTCTTGTTGTATTTACAAAAACAAATACATTCTGAATTCAGCTGGTTTGCAGGCTGAAGGCTAGCTATATCCTGGCATTTTCTACGTAGTTCATACAAGGAGCTGTGAACTTTTATCCTCTAATAGTCCTTTGAGAAAGAATACCACCAAACATCCCTTTTATTTAGCAGTTCAGCTAAAAAAACCTAGAATGATAAGATCCAATATTAAGCATGTTTAGAAAAAAGAGAAAAGACCCATTGCCAATAGCAGCAAGGAACAGTCAGAAAACCATAATTATGTTTCCACTTTAACATAGGGCAGTGGAATTTTATAAAACATACCATCTCATGGCTCTGGGGCTTTCCTTGAAGCTTTTGATGATAATCAAAAGACAGTCTGTCCAGTACTGCATGCTCTTCTTCATCTACTGTGGCCATAGAACGCTCCTTATTGATTTTATCAATGTCAATCTGTTCTTCGCCTTCCAAAATGGCACTCCACCAGTATTCACCTACTTTGCTCAAGTTAATCTAGGAAAAAACAGAAGTAACATTAGCTAGGACTGAAGTAGCTAACAGCAAGCAAAGAGAAGGCAGTCCCTGGAGCTACAGCTATTACAGATTGTGAAACAGCTTTCCTCAACTTGATACCCTCCAGAAATCTCGTCTTTTAGTATTAGTTCCTATAATCCTTTGCCACTGACCATGCTAGTTGGACATTATGAATTTCACAGATGATGGAAGGTTATTTTAAAAAGAAGAGATTCAATGAATTGCCAAGCCCCATCATAAATGACATGTGGCCTTTTATAGAATATTTCCAAAAGAATGCAGTCCTCAGTCTAAAAAAGGTTTCCTCAAAGGGATCTATAACTGAAATGCCTTTCCTATTAAGAAATTTTTGAAGCCCCTTTTTTTCAGCTGGGACAGGGGAGATACCAAAATCATAGAAATTGTACAAGGTAATAGAGTGAAAAAATAATTTCCTTATGCTGTGTTACTCAAATTAACACAGATGAGGATAGCTAATGCAAAAAACCCCTTAGCTTTCAAAAAAGGGTTAGTACAATTAAAGGACGTATGATATAAAACTAATGGAAACCCCCTTCAGTACTTCTGAATGATGTATGATATAAAACTAATGGAATTATACGTATGATATAAAACTAATGGAAACCCCCTTCAGGAAACCCATTCAGTATTCCACATACTGAATGTCAAATTAAGATAAACAATACTTATGGAGTGAATCAGTTTGCATTTACTGGATGCATATACAGAAAGGAGATTCACATATCCATCATACAGAAAGAAACTTTGGTTCGACTTGCCTAGGTTTCATTAAAGCAAAATAATCAGGGACTGATGCTTGAAGGGGAAGCTTTGTATTTAGTTACCACGCCTCATGTGCTATATAGGATTGTATGGTTAATGGGCACCTACAGGCAGAAAATCCTGGTCTGCAACCACCAATACAGTTATTTAAGAAACAGTAATCCAGCAAGAGAGAACTGCTCTCTGGGAGGCTATGGGGAGAAACCAAGAAGTCACAAATACCATAGACTGCAAGAATGAGAAATTATTGATGAGTACATTGTTTAATCAACAATAGAAAAGATGATAAATCTGGTCAAGTGCCAGACTGAAATTGAAGAATTCAGAGAGCTTAATGCATAACAGAATCATACTTCTATGGAACCTAAAAGAAAAAAAAAGGAGAGATATAAATTGAAGGAGCACTGTTTCTAATGAGAACAATGCCTGTGGTTTGTTTTTCAAAACATTACTAATCATCTCCAGAATGTTCCTAGTATAATCCCAAAAGTTTATACTTTTCTTTAAAAATATTCAGATTTGAAGAACTTTATAAAACTGCTATTACTATTTTTTACACATAAATGAAGATTAAACCACAATTGTGCACAGCTTGATCCATCCCATAACAAAAATCAAATAAGTACCTTTATTTTAGGAAAAAGGCTAAAGCATCAAAGACTTTCAGTTGTCAAAAAGAGAAGAGGAAGTTTAGAAGTTAGGCATGTATGAATTCAGCCACTGTGGTTAGTAAACCATTGGTGACTTATTCAACACAATAAAAATAAGGCTGAAGATTCTCAAATTTATTTTATTTATATCCGACTATTATTATTTTACAAATAACTCAAAGCAGCAAACATACCTAATACTCCTTCCTCCTCCTATTTTCCCCACAACCACCCTGTGAAGTGAGTTGGACTGAGAACGAGTGATTGGCCCAAGGTCACCCAGCTGGCTTTCATAGCTAAATTCAGAAATCAGTTGCACTTCAGGTCATAGCCCCATTGCACTGTTTTCCCTATCCTCTGGTATGTTAGCTCTGCATTCACTCATTATTTTAATGATTACATTTACACCTTGCCTTTTCTCCATAGACTTTATGATGGCTGTTTCCTTGCCCAGTTTTTCTTAAAAGTCCAGTGGGATAAGTTAAAATTGACTAGCTCCAAGCATATAGAAAGTTTAATAATTGAATTGAGATTAAAAGCAGGTATCCAAAATTCACATCTCTATATCACATGAGCACCTTCCTCTTCTTGTAGTTCTTGACTTTCCCCTTTATTTCCTTGTGCTTTCTCTTTCAATCTATCTTTTCCTATAGTTTTTATTTGTAATTTCTTATTTCACTGCCTACTTAGAATAATTAATCTAATTTCTGTGCTCTCTCTGATTTATTTTCACCTCCTGGGACTCTTCATATCTCTCCCACAAAGTGACTTTGATTACTAATGCCTGTTAGAAGTTAAGAATCCCAGCAAAACTAGCCATCTTTCTTTCCCTTGAAAACACAGCTTCAAACTTTATAACCCATTTCTTTCTCAAACACTTGCTATGTTCATGAATATGACATACCAACTCTCCAGCTTATGAATTCATAGTAGGGTTGAACTGTGAATTGTAAAAGATTTCACAGCTCAGCTATCAATATAGCAACCTCTGCAAAATTCTGAAAGTACCAGATTATCTGTGGTAAAGATTTTAAGAGGAAACAGATGAAAGCAACATGGCTTCACATTCAATTCACTTGCAAAGCTGAAGTGAATGCAGCTCTTAGTGAAGACAAGGGAATTATTCATACAGCAGAAACAGAAGTCTACTGAACAGTAGAAAAGTTGCAGAGCAAGAACAGCAAAAAAGGATATAGTTAAGGAATAAAAAGAGGTTCTAAATAACTTGTAAGCCACCCAAAGTCTACATGTAGAACATATAGATAAATAGTGGCAATACTGTGTTCTACTGAATTTGGCAGGGCAATTTTTTTTCAAAATTCAGATTCCACACAAGCAGAGAAGTGCCAGCTGATTCATCAAATATAAGTTTGACAAGAAAACTGGAGGAACTTGTCCAGGAAGTCTCTGAGAATTGCACATAGTGGAACAGAAGAAGGGAAAAAAACTTGTCAAGAGGAAAAGTTGGCAAAGCCACACTGTGAAAAAGTTAGACTGGCATTGTTACCATTCTAATAAAATAATACACCATCCAATCTGCAGCACAAGATGGCCTTGTGCAGTTTGGCACTATTTGAACAAGCCTTATTTTTTGCAAACTCTCCCATTTCATTTCATGCACCTAGATTCGTTAACTACTTCTCCACTTAGAACTATCTCAAAACTCAGTTTAAAACATTTAAGAAAATCTTCAAACACCTGAAGAGGCAGGTACAGAAATACAGACACATTTATCTATTACTTAGATTGCCCGCTTCAGTAGACTCTGGGTGGCTTACAAAATTCACCATCTACATGATGCAGACAGTTAAAATGTAATACAAAATGAGACAGCCCAGAATAACAGGTGTGTCCCTTGAGCACATTAAGCAGATTCAGTTTTAAGAGCTTTCTGGAACCCCAGGACAGTGGGTGCCATCCGTATCTTAGGGGGATTGCTGTTCCAAAGGATAGGAGCAGTAACACAGAAGGCATGCTTCTTCGGTCCAAGAAAACGATGTTTTAATAGAAGAGAGCTAGTCTCCACCAACTAGCTAATATTCAAATTTGACTTCTTATTAGGAATGGATGAAAATTTGTAAATCAATTGATTTAATCTGCATTTCCCAGGTCAAACAGACCCAATAATTTTTTAGCTGACACACTTCAACTTTTGCAGTATTTGGCTCAAAATTTGCATAAGGCTCAGAAAAGCTGCATGGAAGTATTAAAGCAAATGTTTGCATGGCCCATAAAAACAAATTCAGAGATTTATTCTAAGATTAAATGGAACATATTTAGAATAAAATACAGACATAACTGACATCAAGGAACATTATTTCTTAGTTTAATAATTATTATAGACTAATAATTTTTCAATTTCTATTTCTAATACACTATGTAATATAATGATCTCTGTTTTAACAGAGATGGAATACAGTTCTGATAAAATGCTAAGTCTTTTTCTTTTTTGCGTCTCTTCCCTGACTTTTAATTTGCTTTACATTTTCTTTAAATATTCAAATTTCTTTTACAAATACATTCTAGAGAACTCTGACGTTTCTGATTTTAACAGTGCTGTTACTCTAGTGTGAATAGTGGGTTGTTTTTTTCCTCTGTAATGCTCACCATTATTTGCTGTTACAAACAATCCAATATATACAAAAATATATACAAACTACTCTTGCAAACCAAACTTGGAATTGCATAAGAGGAAGAAGATAAATCGAATTAGAGCTTGCAAAACCTAGGAAACTCAAGATTACATGTGAACCAGAATAAATTTCAACCAAATGGCTCTGTAGACATTTTCTCAAATATGTGATTTCGATACAATAAATTCTTCCCTGGAAAAAATGCATATGCTTCCCAGATCCTGTCCATAATCATCCTGTCAAATCAACCCCTTTGAAGCAGACATATAGAAAGCATTAGACAGTTTCCTAAAGATGACAGTAATGTGACACACTGTTTATGAATTTCCAAGACAACTGCTTGGAAAGATTCCAACCTTATATTTTCCGCTAAAAATCAATTATGCATTCAATCCATTGCGATTATGAGTATTCTCACCACTTTTGCCTTTGGAGTTTCTCTCCAAAAAACGTAAATGTGTCAGAATCATCCATTTACTAAAAGGCAACAACAGAATGTTTCTAAACAGGTTTATCAAAAGAAACCAAGCAGTTTGTTACTGTGAGTTAGTAAAAGTAGGAACAAAAATGGTTGAGCCCAATACCCAGAACAGGTTCTAAAAACAGCTCCTGCAAATCTATTTTAGTCCTGTTCTCTGATACACTAACTAGGGTAATGGAGAAGGGTCACATAGAGAAATATTACTTATGAGGCCAGGAGTTTGGGGAAGTGCATGTGAGCAAGAGACAGAAGTAATACCACTCTTTCAAGTGGCTGACTTTGAAGAATAGTATTAAAGAATTCAGAAGTACAGTTCCTCCTAAGATATACTTGATTTGTATTAACTCTTCCACATAGGATTTTCACTTTATAAGAAAGCAACACCAGGACTATTTTACAATGGAAAAAATAAAATTTAAAGCAGTTATGGCTATCAGTTCTAGGGACTGCCTGATCATGAATCTCTGAACTATATAAAGTCAATAAATTATTTGAAAATTACCCATATCACAAAAATGTCCTGCTGTTCTGGTTGCTTAGCTGTTTTCCACACAGAAAAGTCTTACTACTGACATAATTTTTAATTAGCAAATGCAGTAAAAATTAGGCATTTAGATATTCCAATTAGTTACAGGGTCACTCATGATCTCTAGTACCTGATGTAGATTTTATTACTTCAAAATCCATTTTTTTCAAAAGAAAAAAACAGGTGAATAGAGTCACAGAATTGTTTAGAGCTTGGCAGAATGGTCTGTTCTTCCAACAATTAATTCTGGATAAAGGAATCCATCAGATGGAAGAAAGGAGATGGATTGACAAGGAGAACACCAGCATATGTCACTGAACTGGTTTTCATTTCATTTTATTTTAAATGTATGTTTTTAGAATATTCTTAAAATGCTATTAAAATAATGAGTTTCAGCCAAAAAGTAAACATCAGATTCACAATAATAATTACATGTTTAAAGCAAACACAAGTTGATAGACCATATAGAAATAGAAAAGAAAAACTGTGAAAATGTGTATATATCACTGAGAAGGCCAAAGCAAAACCAGTAATTGCTGTTTTGATAATTCAGTAATAAACTAAATGATAAGTCATCTCCCAACTAAGCAGGAGCATGATTGCCATCTAAGATCAAAGGACAATTGTAACAAAGTACAATTAAGTCAATGGAAAGTTGAGTTAAAGTATTAAATCAGTTTTCCTCAACTTGATGTTCATTAAATTTGTTGGAAATTATAGTCGTTGAAGTCCAACGCATCTGAAGAATATCCAAGTTGGGGAAGGTGTATGAAAAGATGTTACTTCTTTAAAAATCCAGAAACCTACAGATTGATGTTAGCAATAACTCCCTAAAGAACAACTGCAAACTTGGTTTAAACAACACAAAGAAATATTTAGGCACATTTTCATTGGCATTGTATAATGTTACCAGCACATCACAAGAATGCTTGAGCAGTCACCAATAATATATAAGTAACTTCACTGGAACATATCATCTTGACAATGCATTGATACATGTAATTAGATGAAATTCTTCCCCAGGGCAGAAGGATCTCCTTATCCTTCTAAAACACTTTGCTAAAATCTATTCATTTCACTAAAACAAACTGTTAAATGCCGATATATGAAGATAAGTTTAAAGGATTTTGCATTACTAATACCTTAGAACAAAGAATCTTTCAAAAGTAATTGGTCAGAAATATTATTTTCCTTTTTTTGACATAAATTAGAACCTGATCTAGAAACACACAAATGAAAGTAGACAAAATTTGTAATGACTAATGCTTAGGTCTCCATATCATTTTTATCACATTGAAGACCTTCATCTGAACAGGATAAGAAATCAAATGCCAGTTGGGTAAAGCTTTACCTAATTATCACCCCCCACCCACACTACAATTCACAGCAGCAGATTAAAATTGCTGCAGAACCTGCCTTCACCACCAAGTACTGCTGATTAAATCTAAATTTATTAATACAGCATAGCCATAAAAGCTTTATCCTCCAGCAAAATTTGCAGCAGTGAGCTCTATAAGAAATATCAGAGCATACCCCAAACTCCAAGAATATATGTTTATGATATGCTAAAGCTAAATCTGATCAGCCAGTTTGTTGGTTGACCTCCAGCAATCCAACTGAGATCACAGCCTCCAAGAAAAAAAGGCTGAGGCTCTATCCCTTGTCTGCAGTATAATAATAATTGTCAATAAGACAGACAAAAAAGACTGAATAGTGGACATGGCAGTACCTGGAGACAACAGAAGAGAAGAGAAAGAACTGGAGAAAATCACAAAGACTTCATACAGAAGTAGAACAACTGTAGCAAAAGAAAGCAATAGTAATAGGTACCTTGGTTG
>JANHZU010000002.1:495064-506870 GCA_032468055.1 Acrochordus granulatus
AGTCGGAAGCAGACGACCCTCCTGCCGGGGGCGGAGCAGGAACTGTGGAGACGCCCGGATGCTACATCACCAGCCAGCCGGGGGAGGGGGTTACACAAAATTGTATAATACTAATCTATGTAAGCCACCAGGAGTCTTCGGAAACTGTATGTAATAAATAAATAAATAAATACTATGACACTTCCATAGAATGAGAATCTCTTAACTAATCTCCAGCAGCCAGCAAATAGATGTCTAAACTATAACTATGCAAGACGGCATCTACACAAATAGCTTAAAACAGCAGTGTGGAATTTAAAAGTATTGTTCACTTATAGGTTATTTATACCAGTTCTAGATGCTCTGTGAGCTTGGTTTGCTTGCAGACATTTCATTACCTTTCTAGGTAATATTATCAGGGCTAATGAATGTGGGGGTTGCTCCCTGTTTATATATAGCAGCTTGTGTTGCCACTGCTGACAGGGTCGTGGTTTTCTTCTTAGTAATTCCTTGATTAGAATATTGCTCTCTGCTTGATTTTTTATCAGTCAAAGATTGGTGCTAATCCCTGCTTATCCCTGCTTTGGTTGCTGGTGAGGAGGTGTTCTGTTTTTTGTTTCTTCTTAGCTTTTTTTCCTCTTTTTGAATGGTGTGTAAATGTGCTTTGCCTCTATGTGTCTATTCATGGCTAATTTGATTGCCAAGCTACCAGGAATTTCCTAGCATTTTTTGATTTACCTTGGTCTAGGATGATCACAGTTTCCTAGATGAAACTATGGTAGAATTTGTCCATGTGTTGTGAGCTTAAGGAGTTGTCATCATGTCTTCATTGTCTTGACAACTGATGTATCATTTAAGCAATGGCAAAAAGATGTATCTAAATTTGTATGGGGCAAGGGGAAAAAAACACAAGTATAAAGTGTTACAAGATGCAAAGGGAAGAGTTTACCAGATCTGAAATTATATTTGGGATTTACCAGATTTGAAACAATATTTTGCAGCTTGCTGTTTGGTTTGGATGAAAGAAGTGTGATGTTGCAAAACAAAAAGACTTTTAGAACTATGGATCATTTATATAAATAACTCAAAGTAATTTCTTCTGTCCCAACTTAAAATAGCATAATATATGCTGTTCTTTTCAGGATAAA
Source organism: Acrochordus granulatus (assembly GCA_032468055.1). Lineage (NCBI taxonomy): Eukaryota > Metazoa > Chordata > Lepidosauria > Squamata > Acrochordidae > Acrochordus > Acrochordus granulatus. The sequence goes on from JANHZU010000002.1 coordinate 496,192, forward strand.
AATGCAAAAAGCAAAATTCACTAACAGAGAAGTATATACCAGATTTTCAGCTCACCAAAATTAAAATGTCAAACACTTCTGAAAAGAAATTAGCTTGGTTAATGCAAAAGAACTGTGGGTGTTGAACTCCTCAGAAAAAAAAATAAGCCACTTATATAAATTACACCTGAATAATATTTAAAATGAGAATTTCCTTGTTTCTGTCTAGTTACAGGGATTTGTGTGCCTATATGTCAATTCTCATTGGAAACCAAGTAGAAGTTAGCACATCTGTTCATTAACCTACTGTATCTCTTCAATAAAAAATATTACATCCCATGGGTTCTCAAGTGGTCTCCAAATTCAAGGACTGAGCAGACTTGGTTACCAAATAGTGTTTCCATGCATACTTTCTTGCAGATCCAGAATTTGTGAAATATCAGAGAGAAAATGGGAATAACGTATACATGTCAGGAGCAAATGAATTAGTGTATCTGAATAATATAAAATCAGATTATAATCTGTTATCAGATTAGAAGTCTTAAAAAAACCTTAGCCACTGCAGATTTGTGGATAAAAAAATCAATGCTCAATGTCCAAAGAATAACATTTAAAATAAAACTGTATATTATAACAATAACTGATAGTAGGAAGCATAATAGTGTGCATCTTTAAGTACTTCGAAACTACCAAATAGCACTAGGCCAAAGATGGCAAATTTCAGGGGTGGCAAGTGTTCTGGATAAAAAACAGAAGTATACTTCACAATACATTATAATGAAATTAACTAGAAATACTTTGGTTTAATTCTAGACAGGAATTAGAATACTAGTTGGAAACAATATCCCAAATGTTACTAAAGTTCAACATGAAGATCAAATTATCAAGAAGTCCAACCCAATTTAACCAAAATGTCAAGCAACTTTTATTTGTTTCTTCAAAGAGAAACAAACAAAATGGAATTAAAGTTATCATATAGTCATGCTTATACAGGAATATATAATTATATAATTATACAGGAATATAAATCAGGGAGCCAGATAGGCAAAGAGCTTAATAAGAGAACTGAAGATGTATATGAACTAGATCAATCTACTGAGGAGAGGAATTCATATTTGTAAGCCAGAAGAAATGTTTAGGCATTGCTTACCCTTAAAATGAACTGGGTTTCAGGATACCGAAAACTCAAGCAGATGGTGAAGATATTCAAACAATCTGCTCCAAACAACTAACTCAGACTTCTGGTGCCCGGCTGTAGTTAATGTGAAGTGCAAAATTCATAGGTTGCCTCTATACTGACCAAACCTACTTGACTCCTAGTGCCCAAGTGAGTTCTTTGTCATACAAGTAAGTTTATTAAACATTCATTAAAATTAAATTCATTTTGCTGCAGTACTGAAAGGGTGGATGCAACTTGGCATAACTCCATCTCAAAAAGAATTGTAACTTGAGGGGGCAATTAAAATTATCACAGGTTAATCATAATCCTTATGAGGAAAGACTAAAGAGACCAAGCCCTTTCAATTAAGGGGAATCAAATAAATAGGGGGAGGTTTATTTTCTTCTTCTACAGTATTAAGGTTCCTTCAATTAAATTGACAGATGATAGATCAGAGGAATCAAGCATATACTGAGTGAAAAGCTTCTAGCATAGGACACATGATCACTAGATGTGATGGGAAGTACCTCTTATTATTAAAAAAGATAAGAGTAAAATGTTGCAGTGCATAGAACTTTTGTTCAGGATTCAAAGTATTATATTCTATCCTGCAGCACAAAAAAATACCATGACTGAGGAGCAAATTAATTCTTCTTTGAATCATTTATTTCACGATTAATTTCAAGATTAAATAAAAAATAAAATTAAAAAACTTTATCCCTCTAAATGAGCCAATTTTATCCTGTGAGTTGGTGCCCTTTTTTGCTCCAAAAGTAATGACACACTTCTGAAAATAAGAATTTTGATTATGCATTTATATAGCAGTCTCCCCAATCTGGAGCTTTTCAGATATATTCAGACCAATGCAGAGTCATGTAAGGTCGATCTAGAAAATGTCAAATTATTTAGCATCTCAAACATGTTTGGCAAGGGAGCTAGTACCTTAAAGGCAGTATTACTCCAATGAATCAATAATGACAGCAATAGGAGATGGTCTCTCCATCATGATTTACTTGTGAAGTATCCAAAAGAGTTAACAAACCTCAATGGAGACTGAATTCTGGGTTACATTTGTTTTACAAGTAGGTAACTGGCAGAATTAGAGGCATTTTTATATTATCTATGAGATAGGATGATAATGTGGTTGCTGATTATGACGATTTTATGAAGGAAATCATACCCTATACAAAATTATTTATTCCCCAATTTGTACTATCACCAACTCACTGCAGCTGAGATGAAACATCACAGCACAATAAATTAAAAAATTCTAGTACTCCTACTATCACGCTTAGGTTGGAGGTGTTTATATGATGTTTCAGATTAAAAACTGTGAGCTCAGTTTTGTAATGTGTTTAAAATACATGAATAGATGGCACAAAAATTATACCATTGAGTCTTGGGTTATACCAACTACAGAAATTTCTCATCCTTCAAATAATTATCAATGCATACCAGTCAAAATCCACATAGTAATATTCTGGATTTTGGAATACATTATCCAAAATATATGACACTTTTGAAAAAGTATCAGAAAAAATGTTTAAAAAATTAAAACATATTTACATAACTTTCATCATAGAGTGTAAAGGAAAGTAAAATATGGAATAGACTGACCTTCAGTAAGTAGGATTCTAACAATAGGAATTATAGATGAAAAACGCCATCCGTGCTCAAAAACAAGGTTGCTATATGCTAAACATACATAAAATAGTTGTGCAACATTGCACAATGCATTATTTTCTTGGAGAACTCTACTAGCCTGAGGACAAAACGCATGTGCAAGCTTGCACTTTACTTTTCAGGTGTGAAATAAAATCTGGCAGATTCTCTCTCTGTTTCTGGTTTGAAATAAATACAGGAAACTCTTTCTTGCCACCACTGAGCCTCAGATAGCCTTGCAAGGCAGACAGCTGATCTCTGGCTTTTCAAAGCTGTCCAAGGCAGAACGCCAGATTTTTCTTCCTGGCTTTTAGGAAGTATGGAGCTATTGGCATCATGGCCATTCATGTTTAGGAACTTACTCTAATGTGGTGTTTCACATTTGCTTGTCTAATGCAATTCCAGGTGGGGAGGAAGAAGCAGAAGAGAAGTGAACGACCTGGAGTGGAAATTTATTTATTTATTTATCACATTTATTTGCCGCCAAAATCCTGCTGCTGGCTACCATCACTTATCAAAACAAGTGATCAAACCACCACCACCACCACAACAAAAGCAGGTTCTGTGATAGTGCAAAAATAAGGGGGGGCCATAACGGACTCTACAAAAGTTCTCTCACTGGATCATCATTTCCATGGAGACAGTTGTTATGGCAACACAGAACAAACCTTGCTGATCCGAGCTTCCTAAAATGCTTAGAGATTTCAGAAGCCAAACAGATTGGAGGACAAACAAAACAGGAAAGCAGAGGGAAGACATTAGGCTTCCAATAAATACAACTCTTCCCCCCCACAGTAAATATAACTGATTTCAAGAACTAGAACTGGTTAATATTCTTATGGCTTGAATGATGGAGAAACTTCAGTAACGTTAAACGCTGCAGTTTCTTTGCTGAAGGGCTCGTGTTAGACCTTCCTTAATATCTGCTGCTCTAGGTTTTCAGAGGCAATTCTGATAAACAGTTTTGACTCATGAACCCTGAAATGACCCCAATGACCATGTATGTATGGATGCATAGAAGGTTACATTGGACATGCCCAACCACTTTGAAAAAGAAAATAATTCTCATTACAGGCTCACCTACCATTAAAACAATTTCACTCCTTCTCAAAAACTTAAAAGAGAAGGCTTTCCCCTCTGTACAAGGAAGGAAGAAAATAGAAAATTGAAATGATTTTAGGCCAATTTCTAGATGGTCTGAATGAACAATTCTGGTCTGCAGATTACCTCCAGGTTCCATATTTATTTCAGGATGGTTCAATATCCTATTGGAAAAGAACATTTACAAGACTGAAGCACAAATGACTCCATGGAGACAATACTGTGCCCTGGGTTTGTTTGATCTTTTAAAAACACTGTCTTCTGATTCATAAGGAGGGCTCCCATCCTCCTAGCCTTCTTGAAGACCTGGCTCTGCTCCCAAGCATTGGGCAAGGATGAGAGTGAGCCCAGCACATGTGGAGATGATGGGACCTTATGGCACCATGGCAAGGTGTCTGTTCTTTTCTTTGTAAGGTTAGATTTTGGCTTTATCTCTGTTTTTACTGACTGCTGTTATAAGTCATTTTAGAATAATGAGAGGCCATATAATTCCTATAAATAAATAAGATGTACCTTCAAAAAGTCATTTGAAAGCTGATACTGCCTGAATGTGAATCTTGATTAAAAACATTAATGTGACTGTTGTGTCTTTTTGAGTATGGCATTGGCCATGCAAATTGTGCTGACTAAAGAATTCTAGAAGGTACAATCCCAACATACTACGAGAGGATTGGATTAGGGAACGTTTTTCTAGACTATGACCAGTATTTCATTTTTCAGTTCACCTAAACACTGTGTTTTATTTACGGCTGCAGACAATGTTAACTCTGAAATGAGGTCTCTTAGAAACAAAAAAATACTTAATTTTATCTTCAGTTTGAAACATTCTCTTCCTCCATAATACAATGTTGCTTTTTCATAATGGGCGGCCTTCTTTTCCTGTATATTAATTGAAAAAAATGGACTAATAAAAACTAACCCAAGAGAGTAAATCTAATTTTCTTTTCTGACCATTGTTTATCAACTTAAGCAGCTATCATCTTGTTGTGTGTGTTTTGGAGCACACATCTGTTTAATGCAAAAGTCTTGGAGTTTAGGGAAATTCAAAAGATGAAGATTCAAAGAGGAAAGGTCATAACAACCAAGTTAGGTCACAGCACTTGAACTATTAGCAAAATTGGTTAGCTAAATGGAAAGAGAGCAGCAGCTACAAACCCTACAGCACTGACATTATGGGAGACAGTAGAAAAAAAAAGCTTTTAAATACAGGGATGACTGTTGTTCATGCTTAGCTTATGGGAGGATCTCTCTATCCTTCTTTGTTCTATTTTCACACCAGTGTGTCATTAAGAGGAAAGTTAAATATTAAAAAAAACCAAATCCATTCCCACCAACAGTAATACTGTATTCCTAGTTTTTCTCAAAGCCAAGGATCGGCAAATAAGCTACTCAATTCACCACTAAAGAGCTTATTTTTTAACTTAATAGATTCAGGAAGAGTTGCCATACTTTTTTTTCCAAAGCTGGAAAAGAGTGGGGAAATTTTTCCAGGGAATCTGCTTGGTCTTTACATGTTCAGAGAGCAATAAAATTTCTTGCAGTTTTCTGAATGCTGGTCAAACTCTAAGAAAGAGATTCAACAACCCCTTCCCTAACAATTGCCCTGGCCTTCAGCATGGTAACTATCTCCTTTCCTTTGCAGGAAGAATTGGACAGTGACACATGCAAATACTGACTGGATATCAAGATTCAAAATTAAAGTCTGGGATTTGACTTGCCTTAATGTAATAATGCATAATCTATAATAGAAAATATCTAAGAATTCTTAATTTAATATTTGCATTTTATATTTTTCATACTTTCAAAATGATTATTCGTCATCACCGGTATTTAGGATAAAGAGGTTCTGCTTTTTAAAAAAAACAACAACAACAGTCCGGTAACTAAACTTTATAAGTAAGAAAGAGAAAAAAAATGAGATGACTGTGACAAAACCCAACCAACATTTGCCAGCTAACTGAGGCATTCTAACTGCTTTGTCACGTGTTCTTCAGAGTCTCAAAAACTCTCCTAATGATTGATTAGGAGTCATTGTTGACTCCCAGTGACCACATAGGTCTTTCAGATCTTCCAACAGTGCATTCACTGCCATTGTAACGAAGTCCATCCACTTTGCTGCTGGCTGTCGTTGTCTTCTTTTTCCTCTTCTTTTCAGTTTTTCTTGCATTAGAACCTTTTTTAGTATCTGATATTAAATTATTTTAGCAAAAGATGGCAGAAATTGAATCCAGGACCTTCTGCACATGTTCCCCACCGTTTAATTTAAGTATTAGCTTAATAGTTATTCATGGCTGAAAAAATGCTCAAGATTAAGTTACCTTTCAGGATCACCACATAAAGACAACGCAACAACTGGGCAATACAGTGAAGACAATATGAAGATTTTAGAGACAACACTTGTACTGGTGAACAGTACTGTAACAATAAGTATTTTAAACAAGAAGATTCCTCTCCCAAATGAAATATAAGACAGGCATGCTTTAAGTACAAAACATCTAGATTTTGTTTTACATGAGGCTATCGCTCTACCAGATAAAAGAAAGGGCAGAAAGGTTCACAACAATTACTGGTCTATAAAAAACTTTACTAATTGGAAGATTTAATTTCTATGCAAGACTTTGAGGACACCACTCATAATGCTAGCGATAGAAGGAGCAATTACTGTAGCTCCATCCTATCTCTATCAGACTACAGACTAATCTGCATGAATATCTAAGCGCAGGTCTACTTGTAAATTCTGTCTGCATATAGCTACAGGAAAGGTAACATGTCCGTTGGGCTTTTTTCTAACTGAAGAGAAAGATCATATTGCGAATCCCAGAGCTAACCTTGTACAGACAGATTCATTTGTCTGATTCCTCACAATTTTATCCCTGACATCTTTTTTATATCATATTTATAGCTATCATGGAATCAAGCCTTTAAAATGTATGAATGTACATCCTGAGAATCTGATAAGAGTCCTAAGAGTGGGTTTCAATAATCAGAGGAAAAGACAATTTCATCCTTTACCTTTTCTTCTTATATTACCACATATATTTTCTTCCTGCACAATCTATCATCCAGAATTTAACATCAAATCCTTTTCTTCCAATTTCTTTAGCAGAGTAGGAAAGGTTTCCTAAAATTGAGCATATGACCCTCTTAAATAAAACAACAGCCAATCATGCTGGTACAAAATCACTGGAATTTTTAGTGCCATTTTCTATGGTTACATAGATAGAATATTAAAGGTGAGATTTCTCAGACTGTTGAAATTGGATTTTGAACCACATACAGTCCAGCTTCAGGATGAAATAGCAAAAAGTCTCCCCCACCCACCCCACCAACAGCTAACCTCAAGCTGGCACTATACACTGCAATTCCTGATTTTCTGACATAGCTAAAAAGGTTATATACTAGGTAGAAATTTGGGGTCTGCAGTCCATAGTAATCTAGAAGAGTCCTAGTTAGTGAAGCTATACTATTAAATTTCAACCTCCAATTAAAAAAATACAGTATTTGAAAGTTATATTCTTAAGCAAGTTTCTCTTATTTTTTTATTACTTTTAGACACATCATCACTCCCTAAATACAGAAATAACTATACTCATATAAAGTCCATCTAAAAAGATTTTTAATCAGCAACCAAACCTTCCTCTTGTGGTTTTAATTCTCTTGTATTTTATCTCACAGATATCAAAGTATCAAAACCCATTTACATGCATAAAGCCATGATTCAGTTTAATATATACTATAAAGTAACATGACCATTTGTCTATTACTAAGAATCTATTTTGTTTGTTTTAATCTGTTTCTTCTCCATTGATTACATAGATATTTTATATATTTGCTAAAGGGACTCTGGTCCATAAAAGCTTAGGTATGTTTGGATAAATACTGTTCTTTGAAATCTGAGTCACTTTAGAAGCAGTGAGCTACAAATTAAAGTTTGGCATGGGTCTCACAAAAGCATACTGTATGATATCACCACCTATTGGTAATCCAAAGAAGAACCAAGATACAAAAAAATAAAACAAAATCTTATTCTGCTCTGAATCATCCAGAAATGAATGCAAGTCCTTCTAAAACACTGGAAAAAGAAGAAAAAGGCTTCTTATCCCTCCAGAAGGACAGCATTACCAGAACAGTTGTGCCATCACTGCACAATTTCAGGAAGTGTACTTTGTGCAATACACAAGAAAAATAACCCAAACTGAAAGCCTTGAACCAAACGGAAATCTTAACATTATTAAGTTGATTTTTGGCTCAAAATTAGATTCCACATGATCCAAAAACCACATTAGAGCCACAAATTCTAAATCTAAAGTCCTAAAGCAACCTAATCAAGTTTAGAAGCTCCACATCATTCTGTGTGCTTCGGTCTATAGTCATGCTGGCCAGAAGCATCTTCGGACAACGCTGACTCTTGAAATGGAGATGAGCATTGCCCCTTAGAGTAAGACACAACTGAAAGGGGAAACCTTTATCTTTTACTTTTATTCACTGACCAGTATCCCTCTAATCAAATTTTCCTTCATATTGGAGCAGCATCAAGATCAAAATCTAACCAATTATGAATTGTTTCTTTCAAACATAAAAACTCCTCCACTTTGAACTGACATATCCACAAAGTATGCCTAGTATTGCATTTGAGATACTACCATTACCAGTTGCATAAGGCAGCAAGCCAGATTTCATTAAAAAGCTGGATACACCCAATAGCCTCCTCATAAATATTTAATGAACCCAAAGTGCCTGGGTTTTAGGAGCATTTCAACATCAATTAGATCTGGCTGAAGTCCCACATTTCAGGGTTCTACTTTCCCAAACAAGTATTTTATTTCCAACAAATTAAACTCCAGATTAAGACAACTTTATCAAGCCAACCAAATATTTACAAGTCTTATACAAACTTTTGTGTTTTTGAGAACTCTCTATCTGCCAGAATTCTTGGGAAGTCAGTAATGTACATACTATTTCATACACCTTCAATTGGCCTAATAAAAGTATGAACAAATGTGATATTTCTACTTCATATCAATACAGTGGATTTTGCTTTTTATTTCAAACAAAGCTTCAAGTTTTAAACTGTATTAAATTTCTAGTGTAAATAAATACTTTTGAGCAATTTAAAATGAAGCATTTGTTACACTGCAGACATTACTTCTGAGAAATGGAATAACTTCCAAGGAAAAACGGATAATACAACTGTAAGTTATTACCCAATTTCTCAGTCTAATACTGATAATGACTAAATAACTAATTTCATATACCACATTAAATCATAATGTGGTCTGCATAAATCTGGTTGAAGTGATCTATAATCCATAGTTTATGGCTTCCTATATTAGACAAACACTTTCCATTGGAGTTTATTCAATAAGTCATGATTAACAGAACATAACATAGCATGATGTATAATCCTCCAGTTCAAAAGGCAGAAACATTATAATCCTTTAGCAGCTTTCCCCAACCTAGTACCCTTCAAAAATATTGGGATTAGAGTTCTTAGAACAAGCAGTCCAAAACTTAGAAAAGTTTCCAGAAGTTGGAATAAATTCTGCCCTACATTACAGAGCCAACCAGATCAGATCTATAAAGCACATGGATGTTCCTGTTTACTAACATCTCCTACATAAAGGAAAGCATCATATTTGCATATACTCCTTCATATGCTTAGAATGATCACTTTAAATAAATAAACTTCTGTACAGATGATATGCAAGAGAACTTTCCTGATATTGAAGGAGTTAAAATGCAAGTATTAGTAGGCAAAGCAGCTCCAGGAAATCATTGTCAGGATACTGAACTTTACTTCTCCTAAGAAATTAAGGCTAAAAGCAGAAAGATCTGCTGCTTTCAGGAAGCAACTCTTGGGAACTTAATGGGCCATACAATGGTTACATGCAAAAGCTGTTGGAGAGAATTGTGCAAAATATAATGGAATGAAAATAAGCTTTGAATCCCTAAGGAAGACATTTTCTGCCAGCTCTGACTTCAAGGCAAGTCTTTTCAAGCTTAGACAAGACTAAACTGTGCCCAACAGGAAGTAATTTGAATTACTCCTTCTAAAGCCACAATACTACATTGACAGGATTGGGGCTCTTCCAGTGAGAATTTTATAAGTTTCTCCTTTTTAATGAGTGCCAATTGTAAGTAAAGTCATGTTTAATTTAAGCCATTTGCACTGTCCTCTTGCCTACTGCAAAGAAAGTGTGCCTCAGATAAATGAAGCAGTAAACAAGAGAACTATAAATGTAAATTCAACCTATGCTTTAGTTGGATTTGACGTCCTCATTCCTAGATCCCAAACCAAATAATCTAACAGTGAGATGAAAGACATGATAAGTTGCATTTTGAATTCTGTCATGGCTGAAGTTCTATCCTTTGACAAGCAAGATCTGGTTGTGATTCTGCAACTAAAAGTCTTATTATTACAAATGTAACATAAGAGCAATTGTCAAAGTAGTTCATGAAAAATGGTAACAGTTCCAAAGTTGTCATGCTTTGCAATTTCATTTTACTGGGACAAGTGAAATATCCAAGTCTGCTGAGAGATTTATTCCCATACCTTGGGCAATAGGGTCTACCTGTACCTTTGTATACAAAAATACATATACAAAAAGCTTAGAGACTGAAATTCACATAAGCAACTGAAGGCCTAATGAATGATGGTTCTATGCCCAAAGAAAACAAAAAGCATGCATATTTCAATACAACATCTGCTTATAATGTTTCTAATAGATATGCAAGACTTAACAGAAGGAACTAAGTAAATGTAACAGAAAAAGCATAA